>JAVTVY010000242.1:0-33562 GCA_036873755.1 Hanleya hanleyi
CAATTTTATATAAAATCGTGAAGAGTTTACAGATATAATTCTCAGATAATATAATATTGTGAAGATACCCGCTGCTGGGTATATTTCCCCACTGGTGTGTTAGTATTAGTATAGTATTTACAATATCGAGTAGATCAAAGCAAGGCTAAAGATCTTCCCGTGTGTGTACGTGAGAAATTCGAAGATAGTCTGAACAATGTTATTCGGATGTTAACTGTGCCGATAAACAGCGTATGTAATTGTAAAATGAAATCTTCATATGTGTCTGTTGGGGTATAATATACAATCCGAAGCTGTTACTTTCGGATTGTAAGCAAATGTATAATGTGAAAATTATTCGCCGCTGGCACTGAAACTGCTGCAATGTTTATGATTAGGATTTATTCGGCGTCTGCACTTATTCCTGAAGTGTTGAAATAACCTTTTAAGGGTGTCTACAGTGACTGCTCTTTTTAGTGCAGTCACTATGGAAACCCTTGAAAGGTGTCTACAGTGACTGCTCTTTTTAGAGCAGTCACTATGGACACCCTTGAAAGGTGTCTACAGTGACTGCTCTTTTTAGTGCAGTCACTATGGACACCCTTGAAAGGTGTCTACAGTGACTGCTCTTTTTAGTGCAGTCACTATGGACACCCTTGAAAGGTGTCTACAGTGACTGCTCTTTTTAGTGCAGTCACTATGGACACGCTTAAAAGTTATTTCAACACTGTAGGTTTAAGCGTGTAGCTCTGGATTAAACGGGCATGATCGAATGTTACGAAGCGTATCAGAAACCTCAACATTTTACGTTTGTGTTTTGCCTTGAGTGGGGATATTTCTCTCAAATCATCCGAAACCTGGAGTGAATGCGTTTGCTAGAATAACCTCATCTAGGCATTTTTCATATTTTACAGGACCTAACAAATTGCACTGGACAATCTAGTCAGGCAAGTCACGAAATATCACATCATGACTGAATAATATCTATCTAATATTTCACAGGTATCAGTAAAAGCGACGGGTTTGGAATCTTCTTCCCGAAGTTTTGAAAACCAGTAAACTCGTCCAAATAAATCGGACACATTTGTTTCAACGAATTCGATGAATTTGGGTGAAATGAAATATTTGGAAAGAAAACGTCGAACAAAGCCTCCAGAGTTTGCGGTTGTTCTACACCGTTCATTTTGAAATATATAATTCGCATTGTTGAGTTCATTTATTACAGTTTCAATGAGCAAGACAACCTTATCGCTAGGGATACTTTAACGTTGATCTAGGATTATGCTTTTATCTATAGAATGATATATTCCCATGTGAGTGCGAATAAATAAAACCCAGACGAGAGAGAATGAGCGAAGGATTCAACGGTTAAAATAACTCCTTCAATTTATGTATGCATGTATAAAGGAAAGCATTGTCAATAATTCAATAACCATTAGTATAGAACGTTACATCAGGTTTTTCACCAAACAAGCGAAGCATTTATTTACTATCTAATGCATTTCATTTCGAATCATTTGTTTCAGCCTGTCAGTGCAATACTTAAGCTGAGTGGTGTGAAACACTCAACGTGTGCCGAGTGTGTGAACTTTCCCACCTACTCACCGCTGTCGCACCAGGTCGGGTGGTTCATTCTCGCTGGTGACCTGAAGTATGTGCATCATATGGCCAACATGGGGAAGGCATGCCATGTAACTACCTGTGTAACTGGAAAGGTGATCATCTTCCAATGAATATATCTAGATTTTGAAGTGTACCTCTGTTTAAATGGAGCGTAGGATTAAAATAAAACGAGTATCTTGTTCCTTGTCGACTTGCTCGTTGGGTTGAAACGTTTGCAGCAACCCTTTATGCTGCAAGTAAGAAATCCAAGACCGACTCGGATGAAAATTGAACACCCCCTTCACCCACAATCCTCTATGGCAACAGCCACTTGGTCATACAAGACAGGCGCCCTAACCACCACGGCCATAGCCTCTTTACTCGCAATCGTTTATGACAACAGGTGCTTGGTAAGACAGCACAGGCGTCAGAGGACCACCACGGAAGAGTAGCCTTTTTACCTCACAATCGCTTAGCGATGTAACAGGCGCTTGGTCACACAGCACAGGCGCTCAGACCATCACGCCGAAGCCTTTACCTCAAGCACCTGAAAAAAAAGCTGGAGACAACAGGCTTCGGTCAAGCATAAGGGGCACTGTAAAGTAAGCTTCAGAATCACCATCACAGGCTACAGTTTTTACTCACAATGATTGGCGACAATAGGCAAGCCGGTCATACAGCACAGTGCCAACTATCACGACCATAGTCTCTTCACTCACAGTCGTTTATGACAATAGGAGTTTGATCATATACCACAATCGCTCAGACCATCACGGCCATAGGCTCTTTACTCACAATCGTTTATGACAACAGGCGCTTGGTCATACAGCACAGGCGCTCAGACCATCACGGCCATAGGCTCTTTACTCACAATCGTTTATGACAACAGGCGCTTGGTCATACAGCACAGGCGCTCAGACCACCACGGCCATAGGCTCTTTACTCACAATCGTTTATGACAACAGGGGCTTGGTCATACAGCACAGACGCTCAGACCATCACGCCCATAGGCTCTTTACTCACAAGCGTTTATGACAACAGGCGCTTGGTCATACTGCACAGGCGGTCAGACCATCACGGCCATAAGCTCTTTACTCACAATCGTTCGTGACAACAGGCGCTTGGTCATACAGCACAGGCGCTCAGACCATCACCGCCATAAGCTCTGTACTTACAATCGTTTATGACAACAGGCGCTTGGTCATACAGCACAGGCGCTCAGACTATCACGGCCATAGGCTCTTTACTCACAATCGTTTATGACAACAGGCGCTTGGTCAGACAGCACAGACGCTCAGACCATCACGGCCATAGGCTCTTTACTCACAGTCGTTTATGACAACAGGCGCTTGGTCATACAGTACAGGCGCTCAGACCATCACGGCCATAGACTCTTTACTCACAATGGTTCATGACAACAGGCGCTTGGTCAGACAGTACAGGCGCTCAGACCACTACGGTCACCACCCCTTCACGCGCAATCGTCTATAACAACAGCCGCTTGACCACAAAGCACAAGCGCTCTGACCACCACGGCAACATCGACTTTTCACTCACAATCATAAAATCATCTTTACCACACAGCAAAAGCGCTCTGACCACCACGACCATAGCCTCTTCACTCACAATCGTTTATGACAATAGGCGCTTGGTCATACAGCACAAGCGCTCAGAAAACCACGGCCATAGCCTATTCGCTCACAATCGTTTATGGCAACAGGCGCTTGATCATACAGTACAAGCGCTCAGAGTATCACGGCCATATCCTCATCACTCAGAATCGTTTACGACAACAGGGGCTTAGTCACACACTACAAGCGCTCAGACCATCACGGTCACCACCCCACCCCCCACCCCCACCCCACCCCCCCCTTCACGCACAATCGTCTAAGACAACAGCTGCTTGACCGCACAGTACAAGCGCTCTGTCCACCACGGCAACATCGGATTCACCCACAATCGTCAATAACAAAATTTGCTTGACCACACAGCACATGCGCTCTGACCACCACGGTCACTCGCATTTGTCCATGACAACAGCTACTCAAATTGTGTACGTATTTGTTGGAAGTTAAAATATCATCACCAAATGTTATGGTATAAGACGAGTCATTCGATATAGATTGTCGTGTTGTACGTGGCGGACTGGTATAATTGGTAACCAAAAAGTGTATGGTTTAACTGATGAGAAATACTCATGTAAAATATATACCACCTGAAGAACTCAGTTTGGAAAGAATCTGAATGATTCTTGAAAGTCCAATTATGTTTGGAGAGATGGATTACATTCATCGTTCCTAGTTCTTGTTCCATTTCTTTATTTTTTTTAACCTGAAGTAATTGGTGCATAGAACACGAGCTTCGGGTGGGTGTGTGTATCAGGGCTAGGTGAATATTCACCATTATTATATTTATTAGAGTGTCTCCCCATATAAATTGTAATGAGATAAAACTGCATATTCCCCGGTCAACAAAACCCCCCATGGAATATACACTAAAGGGAAATAATTACAACAGAGGTCGCCCCCTTCTCTCAGTCGCGCTGCAAACAGCCGATCACGGAGCAGTTCGTCGAGTTGATTTTAGCTGGAGAACACAGCAGAAATAAATTATTTCCCTCCATTTAATTGTAAGTAGAATCGTACCCTAGCACATTATTGGAGTAACTAACAAGCGGCATCGAACAACTATACGTGCGTTGCGAGATTTACACGATAGTAGTGAAGCAGCTCCGAATCAATGGAATCTCGTGCATGAAAAATAATGTTGCTGGCGATTGCCCACTGAAAGCAATCAACTCAGGAGGATTGCGCTCTTCCAAAATAAACATAAAACATTATTTTGCTGGAGAGATAATAGATTAGCACAGAGTTAAGTTGATAAATATAATAATGAAATTATTGCCTTGTTGTGAGGGGAATATGCAGTTTCGTTGCCCCTCGGCTGTGCATATTGCCCTCGCCTGCGGCTCGGGCAATATGCACATCCTCGGGGAAACAAAACTTCATATTCCCCTCAAAACAAGGCAATATTTTCATATTGTGTTCCCTTGTCTACAGATTGATCGGCTGGCACGGAGTCTGGTTTAACTGTAATTTGGAGTTCAGTGATGTCAAATCGAACAGTTCACATGGAAGTTTAACAGTATTTGCCATTTTCGTGCAATTGTTTTCACCAGCGAAAGCGCTCGGTTTCAGGAAGTTCAGCGAGTGCACAGATATTCTTGAGTGGCTTAAACGAAAGTAGCTACGGTGAATGGAAAATATATCGGAAAATCTTATCTAATCAGTCATCAAGAATGGCAACGGATGTACTAATAGAGTAATATGCATAGTCGCAAGTTGCTCGAGATACTTGTCAATGGGACATATTGTGAACTTTCGATGAGATTCATTTATTTCGGGATACATGTATATGGTGAGGAAAATGTGTAAGAAATGCTAGTAGTTTTTAAGGGTGAATTTAATTAGCATGATTGAGCCGTGACGAGCTAACGCTAGGGATCAAGTTCCCCTGCGTCTTCTATACCTAGTCACAGGAGGTAGATTTAAGTACAGATTGGACTCTCTGAGGATCCATTGTGATGAGTGTCTGTAGAGCCTAATTTTCAAAATTCGAAATTCATTTTTTTTTTGTAGTTTTGGTTAGGTTTTTGTTGGGGTTAGGGTTCTGTTAGGGTTTTGCTTTTAAATGTTCCAGGAAAATCCTAATTTTACATTCAGTTGACCCCCGGGAATGCCCCCGCTCAGGCCTTTGACCCGGACATGACGTCATCCGTAATGTCATCAGCCTCAGCCACAATGATAAGGCATTTTCCGTCTTCCTACTACTGTTGCTTTTATGGATGTAACAACGTAAAGCTCGTCAACGCCTAGGCTAACGCTATCAGTGTCATAGTAAAATAGCACAGAAGCTCTGATGGATCTAGATATCGCATGGAATTGACACCAGTTCTTCGAGCGATATGTAAGAGGTGGGAAGACTGACGACGTCTGTCGACTAAAAAATGCTGTGACGTCTGTCAGTGCCCGTCGTCACGCCTTAACGCTTTAACACTTAATCTTAACGCCTGAACTCCCTAGCTTAACACCGTAATGCCCTATCGTAACGCCCTTACGCATTGTCGACCGTCCAGACACAGGCACAAGCTTTTACCATTGGTCCTAGATCCTTGATGGAAGTGGTCATCGGAAGGGATGTCATCGCACACATGTGAGCTAACCTGGTGGGGCCGCCGGTACCCAGGTTCACCATATAGCTTACAGGTGATAGGGTCCTGGCGGCACCACCAGCTAAGCTCACAGGCGTGCGATGACGTCCCTCCCTGTGATCACGGCATTTCCGGTGAAAACTTCACTTCCACCAAGGATCTAGGGCCAATGATCGTCAGTGCAATTCGAAGAATTTGTATCAATTTCATGGGATATCCAGACCCATCAGAGCTTCTGTACTATTTCACCAGGGCGCTAAAGCGGCAAGGTAGGCGATAGACGGGCGTTACTGTGTTACGCCTATGAACGCAGGCGTATCCCAAAGACGTGCACACTCAACGCCCATCCGTCAACATGTCATGAATGACAACGCATATTCACCAGACACGACAAGATGCGACACCAGCAGAATATACATGGGTATGAAGACACTGAGGCGCAAGAAGCCAGTGCAGATGCTGAGAGCATACCGGCTGATTCTCAGAGTCCACAGACTGATGCCGATACAGTCTGCTGAGAGTCTACCTGTCAGCCCTCTTCCTTATAGTCCGGTTACTTCCCAGGAAAGCCTTAGTGAGGAAGAATCCACCGTTTGGGATCGTATTGCGTTAGCAGCTATTAATAGCCAAGCTGCGACGATCGATGAAGCCGGACAGGTTAACGTGCAAAAGACGTGCATCCAAGTACGGCCTTGCATAAAAAAAAACAGCCATGGCGATCTATGAATGGTATAGCCTGCTGCCGCGTGAACTGAAAAGCGACCTCACGCATAGATCCATCATGGAGACCAAGCGTCACCATGGTAGAGAATATGAGACAACCGCCAATCGAGGGGATAATAAAATGTGTAAAACGCAATACGCTTGTTGTTGTTGATGTTCTCTTATCTGTCTACGTCATGGCGTAAGGGATTAGGTATAGAAGAAGCAGGGGAACTCAATCCCTAGCGTTAGCTCGTCACTGCTCCAAGACGAGCGTCCAGCATTGCCACCACCATACACTCACACACAAACACACACACACACATGCACACATTTAGCGAGATCGACACCCCATGACTCGGCATAGTGCTGAAGATAGTGTCGGGGACCCTACACATAGTACCTAAGGTATATACGGACCCATGACCGCGATGACAACGTGCCAGCCTTCGGAGCCCTGACTGCCGGTTCGAAACCCACTAGTGTCATGGAGATTCTTCTTCTCTAGCTGCATAGGCTATGTATTGCTATTCGTGGTGGATTTCCCTTCTCTCGACGCTTGTATTGCTATGCGTACAACCGTATTCACCTCGAAACTGCTCTTTCTCTACTACTACCAAGTACGAATGTGCGTTATGTCACCAGTATGGCTCTACCCGATAAAAGCTTCAATGGAATACCACCCACGCCCGATTTGGACCACGGGTGGTCATCTCGACCCCAAAATCTTTCTATATTACTGCCGGACTGCGCATGCGCGCCATAGCCTTACTTCCACTACAAACCAAGTCAGTCGGACACCACGAGTGTTTCACTGTGACATCTCACACGGATCGTCAATTTCTAGACTAAAACGTCCATTCAAGTGCCCGTTTTCTATATTACCTGAATGTACATGAGTAGATGGACGGCACGTCCGTGTGGCCTTTACAGCCTCGCAAAATAGCCTCAGTCATGTTAGTGAGTGTCACCTTTATATACTACTAATCATGCTAATACGACTGGGTCGGATACGGAATATGAAAAGAGACTATGGGAGGACAGCATATATGTTCTTACATATAGTCCGGCATGTGGACTTAGTGATATATGTAATATTAATATCGATGTAATAACGAGTCAGAGGAGGGCACGGAATAGACACAAGCGAGAATTGTGTACATGTGTTTCCGAGCTGACAGCACAGCAGGCCTGTGGGAATATGGATCAACAGATAATACGATACGAGGTAGAGATGAAAGAGGAAGGAGGAGGAGAGAGGGATTTGGCTTATTGTCACATTCAAGTTTGTTTCACTCATATGGTGACAGTCAGTTTGGTTGGTGGGGTACCCGGAAAGAACCACCGCCCGTCGGCAAGTAACTGACAAATTACCACTCGGTCAGCGAGAAGAAGAGGAAGCAGGGCAGAGTAGTGGCGAACAAATTAGGCATGCATGCAGGAGACATCTAAGTGGCAATAGCACAAGGGATCATATTTAGTGAGGTTTGGTGGAACGGGTTGCGTGGCGTATTCCGCATGACCAGTTCCAATCGCATCACGATAGAGTGTCCAAGTAAATCCTTCCATCAGAAGAGGTTGGAGCATTTGTTTCTGATATAAAATTTAGTACTTTTCAAGTTTATATTATAACTTTTTTTCGAGATGTGAACAAAAATATTATCAGAGATGGTACCTCTTTATAGTAAAAGGTTATCGTTTGTCAGTGTCCGCTTTATTGTCCTGTTGTTGATGTTTTGCTAGCCATGATTTTAATGTTTTGCTAGCCATGATATGGCTATGTAGGTCACGTTGTATTTCATATTTTCGAATAACAATCACCGATTTAATATTCACAATTTTGGAAGTACAGAAGGCAGAATTAAGATAAAATGTTCAGCAAATTTCAGGCTTCACGTGTGAAAATACCTTTACATCATGGTTTTCTTTCACTTGTCCAGCACCACAAACTTCATGGCACTCCCGTTTGATAGAGCCATCTGATGCGATATGAATCATGACTGTATGCCCAGTGGTTCCCGAGTTAGAAATTGGTTATTAAAAGGGGCGAGGGGTAAAATCATTTGTCTTCTATCTCAAAGGCCGGGCCATTCGATGACACTTTTATTATAAAAATTAATACACAATGCTTTGCAGAGTGAAATAAAGAGAAGAAAGATGATATACAATGGTAATATTTCACGGTTATCCATACCTTGGCTAACCAGTGTACATACATAATATGACTAACTCGGCCTATGTGGTCTATCGTGTATGTCGATTATAAATTTATAAGATAGTAAAATAAAATAAGGAAGTGACCATCTCCCAAACCCTGGTCCAAAATGGTCCTATGTCACTCTCCTGTTCAATACCTTTCGAACTGTATATATATTGCAGTTCTACATTGTGTGTTTAATTGAATTGAATTGAATTGAAATTTATTCACCAAATAATGAAGGTGTACACCAATGACTATCAGTAACAATAAGAAGAAAATAAAGAAAGAAAAAGATTAAACACTGGTACTATTAGCCGTATGAGCAGAATTGGCGGGAATAAAACCCATAAGGGCTTGTTCTATCCCAAAATAGGACTAAATATGGCAAGATACACCAAAACATTTTTATAAAATGAAATATAAGCAAGGCATTATGTCAGTTATATACGAGTATCCATGCAACTATGTAATACATGTCAGTTATCGATAAGGTATGTCTTGAGTTTTGACTTAAAGAGAGAAATAGAATTGATGCTTTTAATTGAAGGAGGCAGTATGTTCCACTCACGAGGTCCTTTTATTTTGAGGGTATAAAATGATAGATTTGATCGATAGATCGGGCGATATAGATTTAAAAGTTGTCCCCTAGTTCGGTAAATATGTACATCGGATTGCTTAATGAAGTAGAAACGGAATTTTGATGGTAGCAGGTCTGGGTGGTGAAAAAATTTATGAGCCATCAGAAGGCAAGAGTATAAGTTTAGTTTACATAGTTGTAGAATTTTTAATTCTGTAAATAACGGTGTAGTATGGTCTAGTTTTTTTGATAAGGTTATTACTCTCAGGGCGCGTTTCTGCAACAAGACAAGGGGATTCAAATGTGTAGCATAGGTATTTCCCCATAGAACATTGCAATAGGATAGATATGGGAATATCATCGAATAATACAATGTATACAGTGTTTTCTTATTTATCGAGTTTTTTATATGATTTATGACACCTATGTTTCTCGATACCTTGTTGCATATGTAGTTTATGTGAGATTTCCAATTTAGCTGGTCATTAATGTAAATACCTAAAAATTTAAATTGATGAACGAGTTCAATTTCTGTTCCAGAGATACATAATCCAGGTATATTAGTCGTTGGTCGGTAAACATGGGGTTTTATTAACATGTATTTGGTTTTTTTAATATTCACTGACAGGCGATTACAGCAGAAACAACTATGTAGTTTCTGTAATTCCTGTGACATAATATTAAACACGTCAGATATGTTGCTGGAAGAAAATACGACACTGGTGTCATCGGCAAAGAGAATAATTTTCAACATATCCGTTGCGCTGTTTATATCATTTATATAAAGAAGAAAAAGTATAGGTCCGAGAAAAAGTATAGGTCCGAGTATAATTGTCTAGTTGTAAAAACACCGACAGATAGATATAGGCGGATGGACAGACATTACAACATATTCTTATATATTTCGCATTAACTTACATGAGTCTCGAAGCTAGCTTTAGGGTAATTTAATTCAAGGCCAATCACCTATTGGAAACACAATGTGGGCGACGGCTATCTACTGAATAGGAGAGTTGATTCTCGTGTTCATACGTACGGCCTGAGCATACGCTGTGCTTCACTCCAATTTTGGAACTAATATTATACGCTCTATCATATATACTCATGGCATAGATATACACAATTTGGGTGTGGCCAGCCCCATGGACACAGTGTAAAATAGTTCTATGTCATTCTGGTGAGCAAGACCTTTACAATGACGTGTAAACAGTATCTCTACGCCACGTTGTTATCGAGTTATGAGACAACACATTTTGGACGATGGCTATCTGCTGACTGTGGGATTTGATGATTGTACTTGGCATTTTCCCCATCTCTCGGAATTTTGTGGGCTTACAATAATAGACTATCTGATTATCAATCCTTACTATTAAAGATATGTTACAATAACACGATCATAATTCGGAGTTATGATAAGTCGGAGGCCAGTCGGAGAAACACTGCTGGTTATCGTTTAATGGGAATTGTTTTCACCTCAGAATCAACTTTTTTGCACACATGCACTACTTGACGGTCTTGTTACTCGAGAATCATGAAACTCAGTGCCTTGATTTTTTGTCTGTTTATAAAATGTTCTATTGTACTCTATGCCAATTGAACAATTTATTTTAGTGGAAGTATTTTATTTTGGTACTTCCGTATTGCACCTGACCTGGGACCATTTCCCCATCGAAAGATACAAGGTTCTTTTATCTTTTCATGTAGTCAGTCTCCCCTTGGTGTATATTCCATGCATGACAAGAGCACTTTTCACTTTTCCAACGGTAATATATGTCCCTGATAGTTTACGGTCGTGTCCGATACCACTTGATCCATGAGGATAACCATGTTATCTCAACGTTAACGTGTTAACAGAACAAGAGGTATAGCCGTCAATATTCCACAACAGGACCTCCGGAATGCTATGAATAGTACATCACAATACAATATGTTCCATGAAGATCGTGCCATTAGTCAGAATTTAGCCATCAGCTGGATAGGAGAACAATGGACCAAAACGACCAATTTCGATTTCTGTTACAGAGAAAGCCGAATCAACAGGAATCATCAAAAGGCATTTTTGACAAACAGTCTGTATCTGGTATTGTTGTCCCCCGAATAAGCCAACACTATCATATCACCTTAATCCCCGAGACAAACATGTCATTTCGTCGCGATTGTGAACGGATGTTCCAGAACTATGAGATCATGTTTGTTATATGAATATAGCTCTGTGCATTCGGTTATCAAGGCACATATGTGTACAGAACGAATGTTTCTTTTGTTAAGATGTTTTGAATATTTCGATGATTTTCATCTAATCAATACCTCATATTCAACTATAGAGGTCAAGTTACCATGGTTACGCGCAATGCGCCTGGCTGAACTCGGCCGTATGGCAAGCCGTTTTACTTTTTATTCAGTATTTGGTGATATCATCAAATATTTGCTGATATCATGAAATGATTTGCTGATATCATCCAATATTTGCTGATATCAAATGTTTGATGATATCACCAAATCATTTGATGATATCACCAATCATTTGATGATATCACTAAAGGATTTGCTTATATCAATAAGGTATTTGCTGATATCAGCGAATCATTTGATGATATCAGCGAATATACTTTATTTGTTGATATCAGCAAAAGGTTTGCTAATATCAGCAAATCATTTGATGATATCAGCAATTGATTTGCTGATATCAAATGGTTTGATGATATCAGCAAATACTTTATATTCGAGTGGGAAGTGGCAAGTGGAAACTATAACAGGGAAGGCTCCCTGTTCAAAACGACAATGAACTTCCTCACATGTTTCGTTTCACAGGCTCGTTCCACTATTTCCCTGACCCATCAGCGGAGGTTGACCATAACGTCCTGGACATTACCACTATGGAGGGCCTATCCCGCACACTAGTTTCTGTGTACATCCGATCCCCCTCCTTCCCGTAAGGTCAACATAGACATAGCACAGAAGTGAAAGGTGATCGGAATGTTCGACAAATAGCGCTTGAGATCATACTGAGTTTATAGGGGAAATGCTTTAATTATGGCAAGCCGTTTCAGTATTTAACCGGTTTATATATTCCGCCTATGTTGCAAACTTTTGCACATATGTCAAAAAGTTTTCAACATGAGTATACAACTTTTCAACATATGTCTAAAAGTGCGGATTTATTCCACATATGTGTACAATTTTTACACATATGTTGAAAACATTTTGACATATGTGCAAAAGTTTTAAACGTAAGTGAAATAGTTAATTTATCTCACATATGTGCAAACCTTTTCCACATATGTCTTAAAGTTGCGACTTCTGCCGTACGCACCGACTGCTCCTTGGTATCGTTTTGGCGCCTTTTCCATCTGCAAACAAAGGAACAATCTGTCCACAGTGATGACATGATAGTCAGAAAGATTGACCTTGAAATGGATATAAGAGACTGAGCCCGTGTGTTTGCTTATCTTTAACCTAGCTGATTACTCATACACTACCGTATTTCGATCCCTTTATGTGAGATCATTGCTTTGTTAATTCGGGCTTTGTTCCTACCCCTCCCCCGCTCTCCTCTTTCATTTCAAGTTTGCATGAACCCAGCGTACTCTATACCATGCACATATAGCTACCACACACAGGGGCGTGCTGTTGGTCAGTTATTATTAGGATATTAATGTTCGTATTTACTCTCTTCCTACTCATATTTACGAAATAGGAGGAGAGTATATATGAATATTAATATCATAATTAATAACTGACCAACAACAAACCCCATGTGCTACCGCTGTTTGTACGATCTGCGTTAGCTACAGGAGTCGACGTGCATTTAGGGAAGATGGTCATGTATGGACCTTGAATACACAATAATATTGTACTATTATTATTATTATTATTATTATTATAAGTTTTCGTGTCCTCACCATAGTTTCATATTTCTCACCTTGTCGTAGAGACGAAAAACAAATCCCGGAGAGACATCTCCATTTTGAAACGGTCGTTAGATAACAAACATGCACGAGAGATTATACTACAGGGAGCAGTCTATTTCCTTTCCATTAACTCTCCTGACATTTATTTAACATATGTACAAAACTTTTGCACATATTTTGAAAAAACACTTTATTTGACGTATGTGAAAATTTTTCCACATATGTCTAAAACTTTTCAACATGTGTGTGAAACTTTTCAACATTTGTCTAAAACTTTTGCACATATGTCTAAAAACTGTTTTTTACACATTTGTGGAATTCTTTTGTACATATGTGCAAAGGTTTTCAACATATGTGGAATAACCGATTAAATACCGAAACGGCTTGCCCTACATGCTCAGATAAATAACCAACCTGTAACCATCTCAGTCATCTATACGCGGTAAGACTTATGGATGGCGAAGTGTACGCAAATGATAAATAACCTGACACAACTCTTTCAATCTGTGCCGGCTTTAGGGCTATTTCATTACACAAGTACTCACATCTTATAACGATCAAAGGAAGCCATATGGCTTCATTGAGGCTTGGTTAGTTCTGTCTTTATCGAAAGAACTTTGTCTGCTGTTACGGGTCAGTAAAAGGGTCATAGAGATTTATTTATTGTTGTATGTGCGGGCATTCCTTATCTCCTGCCTAAAAGCTAACCAGTGATAGAGTACGACAATCGGTTCTGCCTTAATATACCATGCTCCATGCTGGCCGACTTTCCGTAAATCATTACAATTCCATTTCGCCTCACCCCCTTTATATTTAAATTCTGATCTAATAAATTTGTGTATACATGTCAATAACTCACGATCAAAAAGTCTTCCCTACTGTATATTTATTCCCATGCCCTTATATTCATGATTCTATTTCTCATTTAATCGTACAGTTTGACGTATGGTATATACTGGAGGTTTGATAGCGGCGGCTATTGAACATATATTTACTACATCACCCAAACCACTGTCACAGTTGCGTTTTATTTATTATACAATTTCTCCGTTAAAAAACTGCATGATAAATTAGTAAATATTAATTTACTGTGAAATAAAAGTTTTTGCCAACTTTTCTTCGCGAAGAAGAAGAAATTTTGAAGAAAAATGAAGAAAACATCACTTTTCTGATACCTCACATGGACGCCATTTTGAATTTACCCATGATCCTTTGCTCGGGGGGTTATGCAAATTGGCTCAAAATGACCCCAATATGATAAACTAAAAAGTCATGGAGTGTCAGTTTTCAATTTGTTACGCTTCCGGAGATCGCGCAGAAAGTTTGGTAGGGGCCGAGGGCCCTTTTGCCTCTCTCCCCACCCCAGGCCTGGTAGGGTTAGTGGACACGGTACTCCAAGCATTGATGATTTTGGCGCGCGCGCGCTGTGCCGCGCCACTGGATTGTTGTATATGTCAGACATTCGGTACTGAAATATAACAGGAATCTTAAAGTAACCCCTTATACAATGAATTGGACCCTTGCCGCAGCTTCGTACTCAAGATGATACATTGCCAAGTAGAGGAGTCAGATATGGCTTTCAGTGGACAGTCATCAGCATCGTCATAATTCACCAGATCTTACCGGTATGACGCGGTTCTGTTATGTGCGTGGTGCCCGAAGGACTACACTGTAACATTGATCTTCAGGTCTTGGCGTGATAACCAGAGTTCAGCATATCGATTCCGTTCAGAATTGACGGAAGTTATTAACCCCACTTCGGCCTCTCAACTTTAGACTGTCGCAAATGAATCTTTCAACAGTCAAATGATGATGTTGTCACGAAAGCTGCCCTCATAAACATATGTGACATCTGAGGAGTTTTTGATCACGAAAGAGTTTTTAGCAAACAAAGATTCATGGACAACTCACAAAAGTACAATCGATGTAATACATGTATTCCGATATACACTTTGAACAATAGATTCACTGATTAAACGAAATATTAAAAGGGTAGTCGAAAAAGTGACCCCACAGACAAATATACTGAGTGCATATTTCTAAAAAAAAAATTAAAAAATCCCAAGAACCCTATCAAGTCACCGGTTGGAAAATGATGAACTATGTGACCACCAGATAAAATATACGGACAACCGAGAAAGTAATATAGAATGCAACTTCGTATTCAGAACAAATACCTGTGAAACCCGACGCCGGCCAAGCGCTCCATTGAAACATTTCCAGCTATATCTTCTAACGTAAATTCGTGGCCTGTAATTTTTGATTGTGGCATATGCCTCAGCATGGACGATATTTTAAACAAGTGATAACTGACCTATTTTTCTACTTAAAGTTGCTATAATTATCATTTATATGTATAGGACCGACATGTCCGCAAACAGGATCCCACTTTTTATATCAACAAGTAAATGCAACATTTGAAGAGTGATGCAAAATGATACAGGCGTACTGAGCAAGAAGTTATATTAGACCGCAGGCAAATGTACTGACTGGATATTTCTAGAAATATCACAATAATCAAAACTGATCCGTATAATGACCCACGCTTTTGCTGTAGATCGGTGTTTATGTGGATATCTTAAATGGCATGATCACACGGCCCCTATCACCGGCTTAAGCTGTATTAGAAACAAATATTTAAGAGCGATGATTTAATAGCCATATCAATTCAACTCAACATGTAAAGGTGGTGAGAACAGATGCCGGCGTACTGACAAGAAATCATATGGCCCCACTGGCCAATATTCTGACTTTCTATCTAAAAACGTCACGTGAATCAAAACTGATCCCTGTGATGATTTGTACCCCAGCCACGCTTTCATTGTGACTGTTCATGTAGACATCTTGAATGACATTACCATACCGCCCTTAGCATTGGCTTGAACGGTATTAAATACAAATATTTAGAGCGATAACGTAATAGCCCTATCAAGTCATCTGTTGGAAAATGATGAGCTATATGACCACCACATAAAATATACGGACAATGGAAGGAGGAATATAGAATGCAACGTCGTATTCACAACAATTACCTGTGAGGCCCGACGCCGGCCAAGTGCTTTTTTGAAACATTGCCAACTATAGCTTCTTACGTAAATTCGTGGGCTTGATTATGTCATATGCCTCAACATGTAGGATATTTTAAAGAAGTGATAACTGACATATATAAACATTGCCATAATTATCAGTAATATTTAACGAATATGGTCCCATCTTCAAATAGAAGACTACCTTGATGGATATTTACCGCACTAGGGCACGGCTTGTACCGTTGGACACACCGGTTCTCGTCAGATCACCGAAGTTAAATAACGATAAGCTCTGCCAATACTTAGATGGATGACCGGGTGCTGTACTGGCTGGGCTGATCAGTGCCCAGGGTACTAAGAACTGTGAGCACTCTCGTGTTCTGGCACATGTAGGCACCGTCGTGATATGACTGAAACAAGGTTGAAAACGACGTTAAACCTTACTACTCATTCACTACTATTTACCGTAATAATGTCAGCTTAGATCGAATGTTAAATTTAACCGTCCATGTTGAAAGATTGGTGGACATCACAACGTACTACCCAAAAGTTGTCCGTCCGTGGGCATAGATAATCTGATTTTAGCAATTTATATTGGGACATGCCTAAATATGTTGCCTTAAATACTTCGCTACAATTATCTTCAAAGAACGTGTTTTGTACAACAAATCGGCGATAATCAAGAGCATTATGATCACATCTTCCGGTGGAGACTGTCTCAAGCTAGATGAATAACGGATTGGGTTCAATAGGACAGTCTCGAGATAGAACTCTTTAGCCATGAAAGGCGAGAAACGACGTCATTGCTCACTTTGGGCCAAGGTTAGGCACCGGGCAATGCTTCAACATTGGCTATATGGCAAAAAAATCGGAACAATAAGTATCATTGTGGCTTTTAAAATACTGAAAATCCAAAAACCTTTGAAGATCGTATCGCCCCGGAGTTAAATAGGCGTTTGCCAACAGAAGTCATCGCATCTGAAACTGATTAATACAGCATTGCCAATGTTAAGAAATGGTTTGTTCCCTAACCATAGCGTAACGTCACATGAACGAAGATGTCGTTTCGCGTCTATTGCGGTTAGAGAGTTCCATCTCGGAATTGCTTTATTCCATTCATATATTTTTTTATATTTCTAACCCGCTTGTATAGAATTCACGTCGTTCAGTCTATCTTCACCACTGGCATGTCCTTTTTGCTCACAGGATCTAGTTGAACCATTTCATCGTGGTAAGAATACTATAAATCAATTACCCAAAGGTCTTTGTAACCGCGTTTCTTCGAGTATTTCAGCATTATGTATGTGCATTGTCCCTTTACTTTCGCTTGGTGTCGATTCACAAGGAAGAAGAGATCACATTTTTCGAGGAATCACCTTCAGTTTGTTTGATAATCTTTCTCTCTTGACAATCTAGAGCACGTTTTCTTAAGTCAGCCGCGGCGTCAGAGCCGTACACCTGTAACAGTTTTGAGAATCCCCCTCCCGTGTTGTCCAGCTAGGAGAGCAGTTGGAGTGTCGAATGGCCGGTAGATTTTTCGGTCAGATTTTCCGAAGTTTTTATTTATGCAATTTCTTCGCAAAAACTGCATGATAAATTAGTAAATATTAATGTGATGTGAAAATGAAAATAGCTTTCGTCCACTTTTCATCGCGGAAAAGCAGAAATTTTGAAGAAATATGACGAAAATATCCCTTTTCTGGTACCCCACGTGGTCGCCATCTTGAATTTACCCATGATCTTCTGCTCGAGGGGGGATCATGCAAATAGACTCAAAATGACCCCAATATAACAAGCTATCAAGTCATGGACATTGTTTGTCGTTCCGGAGATATCGCAGAAAGTTTGGTAGGGGGGCATTTTGCCACCCCCCGGCCTTCAATTTCGGGACAATTCATTACTCTTTTAAAAAAAACTTGAGTGAAATTTAGTGAAATGAAGTTGAATAAGTTCAACTTGAGTGGAATCACCATCACTCAACTCGGGTGGAATCAACTTCTCTCAACTTGAGTGAGTTGTCTCCACTGATATTTCATTGTCTCCACATGAACAGCTACAATAAAACCGCGGCTGAGATACTGAGGCAACATCCGAGAATCTTTCGAATTCTCGGGTCTGAATGTTAGGTGTCGAATGCTTTCATGTAGTGTTATATGGGTGCTTTCTAATCGCCAGACGTCGTCAGTTTTCCCTACCTCTTGCATATCGCTCCAATCAACTCAAACGTAAGTGAAATTAGAGCGTTTTTAGTGTTTTTTTTTTTGTTTTTGTCTTTGTTTTGTTGTTTTTTTTTTAACTCAAAGTAGACTGAATTTCGCTCAAACCTAAGTGAATGTCACTCAACACTCAACTCAATCTTACACATAAATGATGAGCACAAGACGCGCACATAAGTATATGGGGAACGTATAATCACAATGATAATTGTTGATGTGGGAAGCGAACAGCAACGATTCTCATTAGTAGGAATATGCCTAGTGCCAATGAAATACCGTTCTAACTATAGATAGATACTAATTTCGTGCCTTGAAACATATATTGAAGATAGCAGGCTTTGGGAATGACAGAGGTAACAACACAGTTTCTGAAACCGGTCGTCCTGTTACATATGACCATTGCTGTATTACACAATATCATATTTTTTTCTTGGTTCCGTAAACAACACATGGCTACAAATATTCTTCCTTCTTATCGCTAAAACGTCCAAATTGTTCATCTTATTATTGCTTTAATGTTTATTCTACTTCAACGCATTCTTATTCTAAAACCATCAAGATGACTGCTATATCCTTTACCATAATTCTGTCCGAGTCCATGACCGTCCCCAGACGATGAGCGATGGTAAGTACCGTAAATCTTTGAAGTTCTCCCTGATTGCTGTTTGTATTAACTCATCCGTTCTGTGGTCCGCGGATCGCACCAGGGTACAGAACAGATCATTCGGCAATTACATTAGAATGCAGCTTTACAAATTCAGAAAGGGGCAGAGGGTAAAAGGAAATTAAATTATTCGTTACTAAATAAAAAAAATATCTTGATATGGTCAAATCACTAATTAATCAAACTATCGATGAATATACTCCACTACCTTACAGCCTTTCTAATATTGCTAAGCAAGATTTACAATTGTGTGTAGACGATCATTTGTTTTTGGACACGTTACAAATGAAAGAAACGATTAAATATTCTTCAACAAAGAAAAAGGAAGATCGGAAAAGGGAAGAAAAGTTGGAAACAGACATCAAAGCACTTGAAGAAGAATTAAAAAAAAACTACATGAATATTGAGGAAACTAAATTGGATATGCTAAATATTGTTAAAACAGAACTTGAAAATCTCAGAAAAAAATGAAATTGCGAGTATAATGGTCAGGACAAAGGCAGACTGGGTGGGATCTGGAGAAAAGCCGACTAAACACTTTTTAGGCCTGGAAAAAAAGAAATTACACAAATAAACTAATAACAAGGTTAACGCTCGAGGACGGAAAAGATATATATAATACAAAAGATAATTTACACGCACAAAAAGAATTTTATAAGGGCTTGTATACAAAGCAAGTTGAACCGGAGGAGGATGTTTCAGAGTTCTTAAATAAGCTCACAATAAACGGATTAGATAATATAGAATCCAACAAATTAGAGGGAGAAATAACATATATTGAGTTAAACAATGCTTTAAACAATATGAAAAATGACAAAAACCAGTACTTGATGGGTTTTCATCAGAATTCTATATTCTGTATTCTGGAAAGAATTCTATAAAGTATTCTGGAAAGATATAGGGCATTTGATTTTGAGATCAATAAACTTAGGGTTTCGAAGGGGGGAATTATCTATAACTCAGAAACAAGGGGTGATAACCGGTCTACCAAAACCAAATAAGGCCAGAAACTTTATGAAAAACTGGCGCCCCATTTCATTCTTAAACGTAAGTTATAAATTAACCAGTGCATGTATCGCAAACAGATTAAAGACTGTACTTGATAAATTGGTTAACGAATACCAGAAGGGGTTTATCTCGGGCAGATATATTGGAGAAAATGTACGAATTTTATATGATCTACTATTTGAAACAAAAGATAGAGAAATACCTGGATTACTATTATCTATTGATTTTGAAAAAGCATTCGACACTGTTTCTTGGGACTTTATACACGAGGTACTGAAATCCCAAAATTTTGGGGAAAATTTTCAAACATGGATTAATATTGGCGGAACTGAGTTTAAGATCAGTCAATACGCCGATGACACTCCGCTAATTCTTGACGGTTCAGAAGACTCCTTAAAGGAGGCAATAAAATGTATTACACTATTTTATAGATATTCAGGCCTTAAAATTAATATTGAGAAAACGAAATCTATTTGGATAGGATCCCTATCTGGTTCGAATTTAAAGCTATGCGCTGAAATAAAGCTTGACTGGGTAAATGATTTTACTGTATTGGGTATCAACTTCTTCACAGTCACTTTCCACGATATCTGGAAAATCAACTATCTCGCCAAATTGAATGATCTGAAGAAAGAACTTCAAAAATGGAGGCTCAGAAATCTGACACTATTGGGGAAATTTAAAATTATAAAATCACTTGCTCTATCCAAACTGATACATCTTGTCCTTGCCTTGCCAAACCCACCTGAAAACTTAAGATAACATATCTCAATTCATTGCTGTACAAATTCTTGTGGAACGATGGCCCCAATAGAATTAAAAGAACCATAATAACACATGACTACAAGTTTGGAGGCTTGAGAATGATCAACCTTATACCATTCATTCAATCTCTCTTGGATGCGGCGCCTAATATTTAAGAGTCAAAAATGGAAACAATTATTTGAATCGGAAAGCTTTGAAATACTCTGTAATACGGGAGCATAATACGTGGAAGTTATCATGCAAAAAATCAATAATCTATTCTGGAAAGACGTACTCAGTGCTTGGGGTATTCTCCAGAAAAAAAATAAACAGAAGACAGGCAACTGACATATTTAACGAACCACTTTGGTACAATTCAAATTTTAAGCACTCCTCATATTTTATCGGAAACTGGCCATGGTATAACAGACAAATCAAATATATACGAGCCTGGGAGAGAGAGTATTTACACTTTCTTTTCGCGGTTCATTGTGATGTTTCAACGCTGACTTGGTTTGTGCTGTCTATCGAGCTCCGTTTTAGGTCACTCTGAAACTTGCTGAGTTGGAGACATAGTTGTCATTTTAACCCCTTCAACATGTTGACTGACAGTGGAATTCTCGTATCGGTATCCTGTGCCGTCAGTTGGCATTGTGAAGGTGGATCTAATCTCCTTCTCCCATTCTGACGCACTTCTTGCCTTGGCAAAGCTCTAACTTGGTCTACATATAAGTTGACATGATAAAGCTATAGTAGTGACGTTGTGATGCGTTCGACGGTTGATCTTAGAATGCGAGGATTCCAGTGGATACATTCATAATATAAGTTTGAAATATATATATTGATTGAAATTGTAGTTTAAGGGCCGCTTTCCATACGGATTTCGTTGCCCATCAACTCAATGGTTTTTTTAAATTTCACGATTCATTTTTTACTTCATTTAACATCTTTACTATCACTTTATTTTAAAATAAATGAATAAATAAATAAATAAATAACAAGGAGAGAACAGAGGGAGATATAAATAAAAGAAAACAAGAATCGACTAGGTGCAAGTTGGTCGGTCTGTATTTCGTCATTGTGTTGAATGTAATTGTCCTGAAAGCTGATGACGTAGGCCCCCTACATCCATGACGATAAAATCTCACTTCTATCCCTCGATGCAATGCAGTCCCACAAAATCCATGACAATTGTCCTGAAACCTGATGACGTAGGCCCCAACATCTATAACAATTAAATCCCACTTCTGTCCTTGGTGCAATGTACACTGAAGAAAATCCTTAAAATTTAAACTATATTCCCCGAGTATTACACCAGCGGAATATTCCTTAAAATTCATTAAGGGATATTCCGTAGCATGTTAAGGAAATTTCTTAACATGGTAAGGAATATTCTTTAGTTATGCTGAGGAATATTCCAGTGGTGTAATAGTCAGATGGCCAGGGTGGTGAAATGACGTTCCCGTAACCATTTTCCCCTGAATATCTACAACCTGTTTTAAGGCCTTTGCGATGGCATCCATATTTGACAGTGGCCAAAATGTGGTAAATGTGAACTGAGGGAGAATGCCAGTTATTGGAGTAAATGAGTGACCATGGTGAACCTGTAAGTTCTCCCAAGTATCACAGCTTATGATATCACTGAAAGAAGAACTTGTACACTAAATTTGAAATAAAAATCTCACCTGTGGCTTTGATGACTTTTTGCCATGACCACAACTGTTGAAGACTATGAAATATACTGAACTACACAAAAGTATCTTCCTCCAATCAACAACTTTGACATGGGCAAATAAAATCAGGCTGTCAAGTGTTATGCTATTTAAAGAAGAATTTACTAGATTTCTGAATATATCCAAATTACAGCAGGGAAGGCAGCCATTTGTGAAAGTTGCCGGACTACTTTGAAGCAGGCATAAAAAGTATGGTGGGCCACAAAACCCATAGTGTTTTAGTATTGTTAAGGAATGAGAACACAAATCTTCAGGAATGCTTCATACCTCACATGATCCAATTGGACCAAGGATGGCCCGCCTCAAGCCCAAAACGTACAATCCAAGACCCCTCCACTACTCTCTAAATGTGACGTCATCCATTGCATCAACCATGCATCCTCATTTTATCCTCCCTATACCTGTAACATTATCCCTTATTTCCCCCTCATTTCCCTATACCTTTAACATTACGGCCATTTATTACCCACTATAACTATAACAATATCCCTTATTCTCCATCATTTTCCCTATACCTACAACATGTTCCTGCACAGTTTATACTAATAGATTTGCCCTTTCCCTACTACTCATCTGTCTCGGAAGTAGAAGTCTGCCATCTGATGGTAAGACCTTGAATAGCCTCAGGCTCAGAGGACTCCACCGATTCCACATCATTTTCTTCAGTTGGCATGGCATGACCTGTAATACCACTACCAACTGGCCTTCCACTGGTACTACCAAATTTTCTCCTGTATCTTCTATGTTTGCGATCCATAATATCACGAAAAACTATTGACTGATTCACAATTTCCTCCAACAGTACCACACGTGTAACATCATGCACCAACAGCCCACCATACACGTGGTTTTCATCCCAAAAATTGAATAAAACTAGCCAACTATTTTTGACATATATAACATGATAGAGATTAGTTCGTAATATAAAATGAATTATCCGGTTGCTAACTGTTATAATTTACTTGTAAGTTTAAATCACACAGCATTTTGTACACCGTTTTGAAATGTACATACCTTACGTAACACCACCACCAAACCCCAAATCAGTCCCAGGAAAAAGCACAGAATCTAATTTTATTCCTGTCCGATCGCTGATCAGAAGACATATAAACGTGCACAATTACATGTAGTCTTACTCCTCTTCAGTTGTTCATAAATCGTCATTTTATTTACCTGTAAATCTGAATTTTTCTTCAACTGTCATACAGGAACAATAGACCCGCCGGCGAATTACTACATTGGAATCCATTGCGCCGGAAGTAAGAAGTTCAGCACCTATGTTCAAAATTTATTTCATTAGACTTTTTCTCCTAATGGCAAAATATCTCGTTTTATGCATTATAAAATATTTCACTATTTAGTACAGGCTTATTTCCTTTTTAATATTACATCCAATGATGTGTTCTTCTTCCCGAGCGCTGCGGAGGAATGTTTAGCACTTCCGGTTACGTTGGTGACGGAAAGCTCGCGCTGATGTCCTGGTAAATATGTTAAATCTTGCAACCTTACCTTTAATAGAAACCTTTCAGACCGACTAATCATTGTTGCAGGGACCTCAGCTTGGTATCATCCAAAAATGTAGCATTTCTCATTTTTCTACGCTTAGAAACATCCACATTTGTGCTAGGTTTACAATATCACCGTTTCCAATCCAAAATGGCGAACTCAAATGCACGTGGGTCATACATGTTAGTTGTATTCACCTTCATATGATGCAGGAAAATCGATTTTTATTCGCTCATGTCAAACCTAATATGTTCATGTTCATTTACATCACTCTTTCAACGTCTGGTAGTCGAAAGCGATATTTCATATTTTGGCAAATTCTTTTGCGTCATGTTTTCATAATTACACCACAAATATTTTTCTCCAAAATTTCAAACTTTAATTACTTGGGATTTCATGACCAATAATTACATTGACATTCAAATTTTGAATATTATATACCCCCTTTATCTCTTTCGCAATACTGTTGTTGTTGTTACCACTGATATGTGGATGCCATCGCAAAGGCCTTAATATGTCAAGGACAGCTATGTACACTTGTTCTGACCGGTTGTCAGTTCCTAGGTGTGTGCATTGGATTCTTATGGCAATAAACGTACAAATCTCAACAGAAAATACTCAAATTTAGAAAATATTTTTAACTCTAATATTTTTCAACTGAAAATCCACAAACAATGCACCGAATTATGCATATTTACCACAGGTAACACCCCAATACCGAATGGCACAAGGTCCGTAAAGTGTGTTCGTGTATGTCACCTAACATGGCCGATATATGGTGAGGTGTGTTCAGCTCCCGATATATACCGCCGATTTGCCGGTTTTTATCCATTCTTAGTGAGTAGTCTGCTAACAGGAATCTGCCTCATTGTTATTCCTAAACATGGGTAAACCAAGAAAAGCTGATGGTAAGCAAATTGCCAGTAATAAGGAAAACAACCTACCTTCGAAGCCGACGGCGGAAATTCAAGATGGCGCCACATCCTCAAGGGAGACCTTCCCTGTTCATCCGTGATCTTGCCAGAGTCAGTGAATTTTCCCGACCCAGCAAATCCGGATCAAGAAGCAATGGTAAAGGCGATGAAAACATTCACCGAGCAAGTTACATCTATTCTTGTCCAATTCAAGCGTGACATTATTGCTAACATTGAATTCTCACAAAATCAAACAACTGAGGCACCTGAAGAAATCAAAAAACCTCAGATCCGAGTTGGCCACCGAACGTACCGCCAGAGAGGCTCTTGAACTAAAATTTCTATCCGAAATGGCGCTTTGTGAGTCCCAGTTAGAGACGAAATTTTTTTACCAGTTCAACAAACAGGAAAGGCGTTCTCGCGCTTACAATATCAGGATAGATGGACTCCAAGTATCTGATGGTCAGTCTTGCGAAAAGTCAGTATCCGAATTTCTTGTCACAAGTAAACTGGGTGGTTTTGCCGATGAAATCGAAGCGAATAAATCTATTGAAATAGCCCATAAAATCAAATCGAGACGAGATGTACCCCGTAGAGCCCCTCAGATCATCGCCAGGCTGTACAGTCGCTCTGTGAGAAATCAAATCGTTGTCGATTTCAAAAAGCTTCGCCGTGACCACAACTCAACAAGTGGCGCAGACAGCCGTCTGCCCTATAATGTGATGGAAGATCTTACTGCTGTTGATTACAACCTGAAGAGACAAGCTGCCCTGCAGATGGCCCAAGCCTTCAAGGAGAAGAAAAAGGTTCGTTTCAGTGCTGGTAAATTGTATATAGACGACAAAGAGGTCCCAATAGCATGAGACAGCCACTTGACTAAATATTTGTAGGTGACAAGTTCTATGCGTGATCCTAAACCTGATTGTTTGACACACATTCTTCATGACAGACTTGTACTTTTCCATATTCATTTGCATGTGTCCCAGACGTGGTGTGCAACCTGTAACCATCTCGGTCATCTATACGCGGTAAGACTGACCCTGGGATCGTGTGTATCCATTTACAGCCTACTTTCGGCAAGTGCGAGAGGGAATTTCCAGAAATCAATACCACGTGACTTCGTCAGCCAATCAGCTAAAGTCTACCGACGTAACCCCAACGTAACTCGCCATTTTCGAATCATGTGATGCCCTACTTGTTGAAAATTACAGATCTACCACACCGCTTGGGTGATACGAAAGTTATTTATACCTATATATTTTGTAAGCCTAGCCTATATCTGTTTCCCAAGTGGTTTGAAAACCTGTAATTTATCAGATTTCTCGAGTCTGTTCTCTGCCGGATGAAGGCCGAACAGAATCCCGTAATATACCGGATATCGCTCCGCAATAATGGAGACTCACGATTCGCAAGCGATCTTATGGATGGCGAAGTGTACGCAAATGACGTGGTGTGCTGTCCTTTGAACATTGTGTGCTTGCGCGTTATTGCCCAACATTTCGCTTATAATTGCTCCCATTTAAACGCTGTGTTTGAACGTTCCTGTCCTGCATGCCAAACATCCTTATCCTGTCAACATGTGTTGTATGTCTGTTGTCCTGTTATTTTGTGCTGAGTTACTGGTCCATGATATACACGACTTTCGTATTTCTCAACAGACGCTATATGGTCATTGTCTGGACATTTCAACTTGACTCGGAGCGAATTGATCGAACCACGGGGGATTGCCCCATAACCCAGATTGGGATCTACTGTAGTCTAGGATATACGGAAGGGGAAACAACTGCATCGATGACCTCGCTTGACCCCGGCCGATCTGCTGGTATTCAACTGACTGAACTACGCCTTTCTTGAATCATCCAACCCTCAACTGTGCATATTCGAACAGCCTATACCATAATAAAGCATTGTATCACATAAAGCATACCTGTGTTTGTTCAAAACGGCTGAAATTGGGCAACTTCCTGATTCCACACGCGAGTACACCGCAGTAGTATATAAAGTTGAAATTGAGTCGCATTGACCTACTTAATGACGTCATTTGGGGGCGGAATGGGGCGGTCACGGGAGGGGTTTCCCAGGGATTCCCCAGTGGGGGTTTCCCATGACGATCACGTGATCAAGGCATGTCCTGACTTGTTCTGGGTTGTACAGTTCTGCCATACGGAGGATGGGTACTAGTATTTCGCTGACGTCCTAGTAATAAACATAATCTATAGGTGTTGTACCATGTTAATGTGGGAGTGGGGTCAAAATGGCGGTTGATGTGGGATGGGTTCAAAATGGCGGCTTGTGGGTGGTGGTGGAGGTGGTGGGACCAAAATGGCGGCTTGTGGGTGGTGGTGGAGGTGGTGGGACCAAAATGGCGGCCTTGTGGGCGGTGGGGACGTCACGGGGAGAAAAAACCCTCACATTACCCTCAAAAAAACCTCTAAGCCATATAATAGTAATAAACATAATCTATAGGTGTTGTACCATGTTAATAGGATCAGTCTGGCATCTGTACCACCCTAGGGTCGAGCGTTTATGGTCCCGTGTATCTCCGCAGAAAATCAACAAACAAAATGGCGGCTCCAGGATGGTGTGGGGACGCCCTTCCCACATCACGGCATCGACCGTAGCGCCATCTGTACACATTGACGCAAGGGAGACAACTCGTGTGGCCCAAGGATATGGAAAGGGCCGTGTTGGAGCTAGGGGAGCCACAAATGGTCCAATGGGATCGAGTGATGTATCAATGTGAAGCTTATGTGAAGGGGCATCTGATGGGCTGGGTGTGGGGTTGAACTAGCGTCATTCTGCGCATGCGCGGTGGCCCAATGGTATGGAAATAGCCGTGTTGGAGTCTAGGGGAGTTACTACTGGTCCGATGGGGTCGAGTGAGGTATCAAAGTGAAGCCTAGGTGAAGGGGCATCTGACTGGACTAGTGGGTTGACATAGCGTCATTCTGCGCATGCGCGGTGGCCCAAGGGTATGGAAATAGACGTTTTGGCATCTAGGGGAGCCCCTAATGGTCCGATGGGGTCATATGAGGTATCAAAGTGAAGCTTAGGTGAAGGGGCATCTGACTGGACTAGTGGGTTGAAATAGCGTCATTCTGCGCATGCGCGGTGGCCCAAGGGTATGAAAATAGACGTTTTGAGAGCTAGGGGAGCCACTAATAGTCCAGTGGGGTCATATGAGGTATCCATGTGAAGCTTAGGTGAAGGGGCATCTGACTGGACTGGGTGTGGGGTTGAAATAGCGTCATTCTGCGCATGCGCGGTGGCCCATGGGTATGGAAATAGACGTTTTGCAGCTAGGGGAGTTACTACTGGTCCGATGGGGTCGAGTGAGGTATCAAAGTGAAGCATTCGTGAAGGGGCATCTGATGGGCCGGGTGTGGGGTTGAACTAGCGTCATTCTGCGTATGCGCGGTGGCCCAAGGGTATGGAAATAGCCGTGTTGGAGCTAGGGGAGTTACTACTGGTCCAGTGGGATCGAGTGAGGTATCCATGTGAAGCATTCGTGAAGGGGCATCTGATGGGCTGGGTGTGGGGTTGAACTATCGGCATTCTGCGCATGCGCGGTGGCCCAAGGGTATGAACATAGCCGTGTTGGCATGTAGGGGAGTTACTAATGGTCCAATGTGGTCGAGTGCGGTATCAAAGTGAAGCATTCGTGAAGGGGCATCTGATGGACTGGGTGTGGGGTTGAACTATCGGCATTCTGCGCATGCGCGGTGGCCCAAGGGTATGAAAATAGCCGTGTTGGAGCTAGGGGAGCTCCTAATGGTCCAATGGGATCGACTGAGGTATCAAAGTGAAGCATTCGTGGAGGGGCATCTGATGGGCTGGGTGTGGGGTTGAACTATCGGCATTCTGCGCATGCGCGGTGGCCCAAGAGTATGGAAATAGACGTTTTGGAGCTAGGGGAGGCACTAATGGGCCGATGGGGTCGAGTGAGGTATCAAAGTGAAGCTTATGTGAGGGGCATCTAATGGGCTGGATGTGGGGTTGAAATAGCGTCATTCCGCGCATGCGCGGTGGCCCAAGGGTATGAAAATAGACTTTTTGAGAGCTAGGGGAGTCCCCAATGGGCCGATGGAGTTGAGTGAGGTATCAAAGTGAAGCATTCGTGAAGGGGCATCTGATGGGTTGGGTGTGCGGTAGGAATATCATTCTGCGCATGCGCAGAGGCAATGCGGAGCTCTCGTCCAATCAGAAGCGAGTATTTCAAATCCGTCACAGAGCTCTCAGCCAATCAGAAGCGAGTATTTTGACCAGGTGCATTATGGGCCATATCCAAGATGGCGGCACGTATGTTCAAGATGGCGGCACATCCGGTGTCGAAAACTGGCCATTTCGTCGGGATGTGGTCACCTAGTGTCGAAAACTGGACCTTGTATGGGTCCTGCTAGACCTTTTGGAGCTAGGGGAGCCCCTAATGGGCCGATGGAGTTGTATGAGGTATCAAAGTGAAGTATATTTCAAGCATGGGTGGGTGCATGTAAAATTTTTCCTGAAAAATACGGAACACGGACTTTATCCTAAATTACGTGAAAATGCCTATATGGGGTATGGAGGGTATAGGACCATCCTGGGAAACCTACTTCTCGACATTTGCGGTATAGGTTGGGGGGTCTCGTTTTCTTAGTCTCGTCAAGACAAACATGATAGGAAGTATCCCGGAGCGAATCGGTGAAATTTTTGAAAAAAATCACCGAGACCCATATATACCCATATAGTCCCATACTGGGGGTATAGGATCAATGTTTGTCCCCCTGGGAAACGTACTTCTATACATTTGCGGTAGGGTTGTTTGGATTTGTTTTTCACGTCTCGTCATTTAGAACATGATAGGAAGTGTCCCGGAGCGAATCGGTGAAATTTTTGAAAAAGTACGATATAGCCCCATATAGACCCATATAGTCCCATACTGGGGGTATAGGATCAATGTTTGTCCCCCCTGGGAAACGTACTTCTATACATTTGCGGTAGGGTTGTTTGGATTTGTTTTTCACGTCTCGTCATTTAGAACATGATAGGAAGTGTCGCGGAGCGAAACGGTGAAATTTTTGGAAAAAGTCAACGAGGCCTGGGTAGGCCCATAGGCCTATACTGCATGGCTATGGGTGTATAGGCCCATACGGGGTGGCCGTGTTGGGGTCTAGGTGAGTCCCTAATGATCCGATGGGGTCGAGTGAGGTCTTATTTTGAAGCTGTCGTGGAGGAGCACTTGACTACACTAATGGTTCGTCCGTGTTCAATAGTCTGCGCATGCGCAGCCTGGTCGTAGTATAGAAAGCAGGCATTTTGGGGGGTATGTGGGTGTGTGTTTGGGGGTAGAGATGGGCTATTGACGGTTCGAATGGGTCGTGTGAGGTATCAATGTGAAGCTTGTGTGGGGTAGAGTCAGAATGGCGTGTTTTTAAGTGCAAGTCGCGTCAATCTGCGCATGCGCAGCCTGGCCGTAGTAGAGAAAACAGGCATTTTTGGGGGTATGTGGAAAGGATCCCATCATCAGAATCTGTCCGTCATCTATTTGACCCAGAATCTCTTTCCTCAAGGGAAGGCGTCCAGAGATATTGCCTTGAACTACCAATACTTTGTGTTGTTCTCCAATCTTGGTCCGAATGCGTCGTATGAGGTGTCATATTGTAGCAACGCCCGCCAACGCCAAGCTTAACGCTTCAACGCCCTGGTGAAATAGCTCAGAAGTTCTGATTTTCTAGATATTCCATGGAATTGACACCAATTCATCGAAATGCAGTGACGCCCGTCAACGCCCGTCGTTACGCCTTAACGCTCTTACATAACGCCTTGACGCCATGATATAGACCGGAGAGAGAACAACAACAACAACAAGGATGACACATGAGAGAACAACAACAACAACAAGAAGTTTTTTCATATAGTTTATTTTCCCCAATGTTACATCATACCCACGCTGGGGGAGCCGCGTTGGGTATGTTTACAACTCAAAAAGACTCTTGCCCAATCAGAGGCCACCATTTGTATCTGTCATATTCGTTCCTGTCCGTTAGATGTATTCTTGTCCAATCAGAAGTCTCCATTTCAGAAAGTTCCATCTTCGGCCATGTTCGCTCTGAACCGTTTATTCTAATCATCGGCGGGCAGGCCAGGATACCGTTGAGGCAACATATCCTCAGATAGTTGTTTGCGCATTCTGAATATTCATCAGTGCACGAGTGACGCATTCAACCGATGGCAGTGGTGGATCAGCTTGGTAAGGAAAAACGTAACATTGGTCACCCTCTTCACTGTCCACTTGGTGTTGGGTCGTTGTTGTTGGGCCCATCCCAAGACATCCAATTGTTCCACTTGGTCCAGCATCGTCTCTAGCGACGCCCGATTGGTGATTGTGAAAGGATGGTCGTACACTGGGTGGATGGCACTGGAATAGAAATAGCGCAATTCACCCGTCACCTTATGGCATAAGATGAACCCAAATGCTACATTTAATGTGAAGGCCGTAGGTTGGTCATTGAAGATGGTTTCCACGTAGCTGCGTAGACGGGTGAGCTTGGTCAGTGGGAAATTGTAGATATCTTGAATAGGGCGATGACGGTGGAAACAGTGCCGTGTCATGGTCCAATGGCGCCGAGAGATGTCACTCTCTGGATGATATTCAGGTAAGTGATCGCTAGGAACATTTATGGGCTCGTCCAGAAAATGTTCGATGTATGACGTATGACTCGAAACCGTAACGGTGGGGTCCGGCTGGAAATCCAGGCTCTTCCCAACTGTTGGTATAGGCGGGCTCTCCGTCATCGCATCACCAGTGGCGTTCGTCTCCCCGGGCTTATCTTCACTGGGTCTGACCTTCCGCGGCTCCTCTTCAGTAGGAAGTTGTCGCCAAAACCGTGGAGACGGGCCATGAATCAAACGCTGATGCCGTCTTAACTGACTGCGTCGTTTGAAGAGTTCACCACAATCCTTACATTGTTCCGTCGCGCCCTCGTGGACTGAGCGTTCGTGGCGCAGTAAATGATCCTCCCGATTAAATGACCGTGTGCAGGTTATACAAGTATGTCGTGCACCGTTGTGGATGGAGGCCTCGTGGCGTCGTAAATCTTCTGGGCGAGTAAATGACTTCTGGCAAGTTGTGCAAGTGAACATCTTGGTGGTTGACAGAGTGTCTGATGAAACGGCAAGGCCGCTTCCCCTTTATAGCACGCTAGCTGTTGATCTATTTTTAGCACACTCATTTCAACTACCTACCGGATGTAGACTGTTTCTAATCGTCATCGGGCAGGCCAGGATACCGTTGAGGAAACATATCCTCAGATAGTTGTTTGTGCATTCTGAGTATCTATCAGTGCATGGGTGAATACTTTCATCCGATGGGGGTGGTGGGTCAGTTTAACCACGAAGAACGTAACATTGGTGACCCTCTCCACTATCCACTCGGTGTTGGGACGCTGTTCATAGGCCCATTCCAAGGGATCCACAGTGTCCAGTTGGGTCAGCATCGTCTCTAGCGACGCCCGATTGGTGATTGTGAAAGGATGGTCGTACACTGGGTTGATGGCACTGGAATAGAAATAGCACAATTCACGCGTCATCTTATGGCATAAGATGTACCCAAATGCTACATTTAATGTGAAGGACGTAGGTTGGTCATTGAAGATGGCTTCCACGTAGCTGCGTTGACGGGCGAGGTCGGTCAGTCGGAAATTGTACAAGTTCAATATAGGGCGATGCCGGTGGAAGCAGTGTCGGATCATGGACCAATGGCGTCGATACATCTCACTCACTGGATGATCTTCGGGTAAGAGATCGCTGGGAACATCCACCGCATCTTCCCGAAAATGTTCGTTGTTGTCAGGCGTATGACTGGAAACAGTGATGCTAGGGACCGGCTGGATATCTAGGCTCTTCTGAGCTGTGGGTATAGGCGGGCTCTCCGTGATCGCATCACCAGTGGCATTCTTCTCCCCGGGTTCATCTTCAGTGGATCTGTCCCTCCTGGGTGCCTCTTTAGTGGAAAGTTGTCCCTCATGCCGTGGTGACGGACCATGAATCAAACGCTCATGCCGTTTTAACTGACTGGGTCGTCTGAAGAGTTGACCACATTCTTCCCATGGACGCTTGGGTGGCCCATGAATTGAACGTTCATGGCGCTGTAAATGATCTGGGCGCTGAAACGACAGTGTAGGCCTACATATCGTACAGCTATACCGGGCGGTTCCATCGTGCTTGGTAGCCTCATGGCGGCGCAAGTCGTGCCGGCGAGTGAATGATTTCGAGCACGCAGTACAAGTGAACATCTTGGTGGCTGACAGAGTGTCTGATGAAACGGCCAGGCCGTTTCCTTTTTATAGCAAGCTAGCTGTTGATCTATTTTTAGCACAATCAGTTCAACTTGGACGTCAGCGACAAGAACCCGGATGTAGGCGTGTGTGTATGTGTGTGCTTGCACCGCGGTGGAAACCTTTGCGCGACGGGGTCAAAGGTCAGTTCCGGTCACGTGAACGGAAGCGGAAGTGACCTCACAGAAGTCATATGCAAATGTCACTTCCGAGCTCTGAGCTCCACTGGCTCTGAGCTCCAAGAGCTCCGAT
>JAVTVY010000243.1:0-34562 GCA_036873755.1 Hanleya hanleyi
TATACAGACCTCGGTGACTTCTCCCATAAATTTCACCGATTCGCTGCGGGACCCCTCCCATTGTGTTTTTCTCGGCGAGACGAGAAAAACGAGACCCACAAGCCATAGTAAAGCCCGCGAAAAAAATTGACCATCCCCATACCCCATACAGGCATTTTCCCTTTTATTGTATAATACAGACCCCTATTGTAGGGGTAAAGTCCGACTTCCACTTTTTATATTTTCGGGAAAAAAATCCTAATTTTACATGCACCCACCCGATTGACTTGATAGGCAGGCCCTGATGGCCTGGGTGATCCTGATATTGCCCTTGTTAGTTCTGGGACAGTTTACAACTCTTCCCACTTCTTATTATGTTGTAATTCCTGGTGAGTACTAAGTTACATCCATTAACATCACCTACATAAGCAGTGGGAATTATTTGGGTAACTGAAGTGAGATTAACTTATGTCAGCAGTCATCTCCCTCCTCGCTTTACCCCGACTCACATCTCAGAACTACTTACTAATAAGATTTCATTTTTGCATAAACAATGTGCTTAAAGTTTTAAATAAAAATATGTTACCCAAATGAGTAATAGAACACTTAGAAATCTTTAGAAATCCATGAGAAACACTTTTAATGAATAAGTTTGTGTATACACCCCTGTGTGTATACACCTCTGTTCATTCATCAAAATATATAACAATACGTTATTCGTGTACGTATGTTATATTTAATTTAATTTTGTCGCATTTTTTAACTATGAATAGTTACAAAATAGATCCATGTAAAAAAAAAAACAACCGTAGACAGCATCTTTGAAGTGATGGACCTGTCTGGCGAGCAGACTTACAACAGATTTACAATGAAGACTTTTTCCAAATAATCTGAATATTAGCGTGGCTCACAGGTTTTTCTGTCATTTACTACAATAACTTACTCGATCGAAAAAGGACTTTGTGCAATTTTAAAACTACCAGTTCATTAAATGTAGTGGCTTCATCAAAATAACAATGTAACCTGTGAAAACCGCTTCCGGAGAAATAAAACGCCTGCAAGTGGAAACTTGTTTGTTTGTACGTTGGATGTCGCTACGTCTGTAAGACCCAGAACTGGTCAGGGAGAAGTGTTCCCCCACCCCTCCCTACCAAACTTGCTACCCTATCTCCTAAGTGACACGAAATTAATGGTTGACACCCTGCGGAGAAACTCACAAAAATAAAATATTCCATGCCCCCTATCCAAATAAACCAGTGCTCACTGAAGCACGTCACAACCGCGATACTCCATTCCAATAAAAGTTGAAAAATTAAAAAAAGAAATTTGAAATGGGAGATATGTTTTCATTGCGACCGGCGGTTCGGATATAGTAAATTGAGCGTTTAATTATTTTAACCTGGATTTACACCATAAGCAACAGCTACTCGTAGTTGCTCTTCGGGGCACGGCAAATGGTCTCCTCAAATAACGCTTTGCCTGTCGAACATAAATCACGCCAACAGTTTAGTACATGTATAATTAGACAACCAGCGCATGTATGAGATAGTTACGTAGGCGGAAGTGCATAGATAGGGCAGTTATGAGTCCGAAATCCAAGATGTAGTGTATGCCACGCGATGGATAGGTAAAGAAAACAGAAAATAGGTATCGCCAAGAGAAAAACCCCACATGCATCATAAGAGCGGACATGAACCCAATCCGTAGATGTGTATAAGGTTCCCCGAGTGTAAGACTACTTTTATCCAGAGAAAAGCAAACACTGTTCTGATACCCTACATGACCATTTTGAATGAATCTATTATCCTTTCATCTAATTATGCTTGCTGTACGGCTCGTGTCAACAAATTGGATTGAAGTCTGGTCGTACAACTGCTTGAATCAGCTATGACTAGCTTTGTATGGTGTTTTATATGTTTGTATGTGGGTACCTAGTACAGTTTCTTAAACAGGTGTGATTGTTCGGAGCATATATATCTATTTCATGGACAAAATGTTTATGTTTGCTACCCAGCTCCCCAGAGTAAATACCACAAAAAAATAATTAAAGCACTCATATAACCGTAATTTCTGCTTTGATCTAGTAATAAAAATCATCAGGATTTGTTTAATCTACGAACGAAATGTAGATAAATTATATGATTTCAAAGTAAGAAATTAATAAACGCTTAATAGTCTGATAGTAGTAAAGACGCCTGACATGAATTCTTTCCGAAACCAACAATCCTATTCTACACGATGAGGCATACGGTAAGTACATATGCACAAATAGTTGGATAGTGATACACATGCTTGTGAATACAAACATATTTCCGGTAAGTACTGTCCTTGCACAGACAGATTCTGCAAATACACTTTTCAATAATCCTGTTCGCTTCAAAACCTCATAGTGCATAAATTTAACCCGACCAGGCTTGTGGAGACCCTTATCCCCCCGCCCCAAACCAAGCTTCATCTCGAAGAACAAAAAATGGAGAGCTGCCACAGTTGATTCTGAAGTTTATCATATTGAGGTCATTCTGAGCCTATGTGCATAACCCCGAGCAGAGGATTATGGGTAAATACAAAATGAGTACTCTGGTACTGTGATGTTTTCGTCATTTTTCTTCCAAATTACTGTGGACAAAATTCGCATCAAGTTCATTTAGTCATGCAGTTTTTGCGGCGGAAATCGGAAAATCTGACCGAAAAATCGAACAATTTTTTTTTTTTGAAAATAACGTCAATGTGACGTCATCAATGCGGCCATCTTCGATCTCTTTTACATTTTCTGTTCGAGCTTGAGCCAGGAGTATGATCTGGTAAGTTTCATCTCAAGGGATAAGAAAAATAATTAGGGGGGGCCAAGCGTCAAGCCTGGGCAGGTCCGAAAATGCTCAGGCCATTTGGGATTATATATGCATCCTTCGGACTGCCCTACGTGTTTGCCAGTTTCTTCTTTCTTCCGCTTCATCTTCTTCTCCTTCTTTTCCTTTTTCTTTTTTCATCGTTTGAATACCTCCGTCAATTAACTTCACATTTGTGGAGCATGTTGCTCCTGACGAGAGAAAGACACATATTTTTTTCTAGCTCTGTCCGAAACTGGAAACTGGGTGTTTACCTAGAATTATGTCTCCCCCAACATAGTTGGGGGGAGACATCTAGTGTTTGTGCTGTCTGTCTGTCTGGATGGATGGATGGATGTCTGTCCGTCCCCTTGCCTTGTCTGCAAGATATCTTGAGAACTACTGGATGGAATTTCACCAAACTTGGATGGACGCTTCATTGGGATAGCCCCCTCATTTGATTAGGTGTGTGTGCGTGCGTGCGTTCATCCCTTTCCGGTGTCCGTCCATCCGTCCATCTACTTGTGCATGTATATACAGGCCTTATCTGCAAGATATCTTGAGAACTATTGTACGGAATTTCACCAAAACTTGGATGGAAGCTTCAGTGGGATAGCCCCCTTATTTGATTAGGTTTTGGTGTGTGTGCGTGCATTCATCCGTGTCCAGTGTCCGTCCCTCCCTCCATCTACTTGTACATGTATATACAGGCCTTGTCTGCAAGATATCTTGAGAATCAGTGGACGGAATTTCACCAAACTTGGATGGAAGCTTCATTGGGATAGTCCCCTCATTTGATCAGGTTTTGTCGTATGTGTGCATGCATTCATCCGTGTCCGGTGTCCGTCCGTCCGTTCATCTACTTCTGCAAGATATCTGGAGAACTACTTGACGGAAGTTCACCAAACTTGGATGGAAGCTTTATTGGGATAGCCCTCTCATCTGATTAGGTTTTGGTTTGAGTGTGTGTTCGTCCATGTTCGGTGTCTGTCCGTCTGTCCACATACTTGTACAAAAGTTGCTAACAAAGACTTTATTCCCTTCGTTCTCCAATATAGCCGAAGGAATGTTGAAGCCGCCCGTATACTGAAGGAGGAATACGAAACACTCCAAACAAAACTCCGCTTGCCATTTAATCTGAGATCTATCATAGCGTACTCAAAAAATCGGAGCTTACGCGATTTATTGGTAAGGAGTAAACTTCATCCCATAACGTGATCATTATCACGTGAAATTCTACATGGCATAAGCTAATATATAGCGGCCCCATTTGAACTCTATACGAAACTTGTCTCTAGGAACATTTTTAAGATAAGAGATTTATAAATCCCTGTGCTCGTGCCTTCCACTTTTGAAAAATGTATATGTATATACAGGCCCTTTCTGTGAGATATCTGAAGAACTGCTGGACAGAATTTCACCAAACTTGGATGGAAGGTTCATTGGGATAGCCCCTTCATTTGATTAGGTTTGGGTGGTGTGTGCATTTATCCATGTCCATCGTCCGTCCGTCCATCTAATTGTTCATGTATATACAGACCTTGTCTGCAAGATATCTGGAGAACTATACTTAACGGAATTTCACCAAACTTGGATGGAAGCTTCGTTGGGATAGCCCTCGTCTGATTAGGTGTTGGTGTGTGTGTGCGAACGTTCGTTCGTGTCCATCCGTCCGTCCATCTACTTGTACATGTATATACAAGCCTTGTCTGCAAGATATCTGGAGAACTACCCCACGGAATTTTGCCAAACTTGGGTGGAAGCTTCATTGCAATGGGCTCATCTGATTGGGCTTCGGTATGCATGCATGCGTTCGTCTGGATATGTTGTCTGTCTATCTACTTATACGTGTATAGACAGGCCTTGTCTGTAAGATATCTGGAGAACTACTGGACGGAATTTCCCCGGACTTGGATGAAATCTTTATTGGAATGGCCTCCGCATCTTATTATGTTTTGGTGTGCATGCGTGTTAGGTGTTCATCCGTCTGTCTACTTGTACATGTATAGACAGGCCTTGTCTGTAATGCAGAAGCAAAGTAACTCCGAATAAACTTAATAAACGCATGGTGACAGTCTCAATATTTCGACAAAATTTTATTTGTCATCTTCAGGATGTGATATAACAGCAGTTACAGGCACTTATATACAAAAACAACTAACAAAGACTGAAATGGTTCGATGCACAAAATTAGAGGGCAATAGCCAATCAGATAATATGTGAACATCATAATCATTGCGGGAGGGGGCATTTTATTTCTATCATTAATTCTGATATGGCCCCTAATTGTTGTCATCAGTTGAAATGAAAAAAGCAAATGCTGACACGACGTTACTCTGTCAATAGTGCGGTGTAGCTGGAAATTATGTTTAGACAATATTTAAGTTGGATATAAATCTTTCATTATATATACACCCGTCTTTCGGAGGTTTTTTTTTGTTCAATTAACACACGAATATTACCTCCAATTGATTACAACACATATAAGGGAAGTGGGAAGAGGTGCCGACATACTGACAGAGTCCCATGACTTCACAGTATAGTCTTCCGGTTAACCTATTCTAAAGCACATACCTAGAATCTAAGGATTCGTGATATGTGTTGTATCTCAGGTATGCTTTTGTTGTACCTGTTCATGTGGCAACTTGGATGACATGACCACATGGCCCCTAGCATCGGCAAAAGCGGTATTAGATACAAATCTGGAGAGCTATGATGGAAATGCTCTGACAACTCGTATATTGATATTTCGTGAGCTGTTTCGCTGTGACAACTCGTGCACTGGGGATTGGTAAAAAACCACCTTTGATAATAATAAACACTACGCAAAATGCTGAACTGTATATGATAAACTTCAGAAAGATTGAATGATTTCATAAGGAAATTACGACCATTGAAGTACACGAACCATCTTCTCTGGAAAGGAATATTTGTTTAAGTTCATATTTGGATACGGTCCCTGAATGATGTAATACATTGAGATACAAAACCATATTCTGACGGTATATAACTCTGACATATATACTAAATACAATATAATAAGTTTCAGACCCTTCGGGTTATTAATAAGAAAGATATGTCAATTTATTCCCACATACCCCCTTTTTCAATTGGGTGATTTTTTTTTGTTCAAATAACATTTGAGTTTTACCGCCCAATTGTACCATAGGATTCGAAGACAACTACGATCTTAGGCATTAAAAAACTGCTCTACGTAGCGCTGAACACAAGATAATGATTTTTAGATAGATGGTATCAGTCTTGAGAGATGTATAGCAATTCAAATACATAACCCCTTTTTTGAAAGGGAGTATTTTTTCAGTTAACATTTGAATATGGTCCCCACGTGACGCCACACGATTGGATTACATAAACAAATCATTATATTATAAAACTCTGCCATTATCGATGAGTAATATGTACTATAGCTCAGGTTGATTGGGCTATAAATAAGAGTGACTGCATTGTTTAAGGATAGCTATCCCCTTAGAGGGTCAAAGTTGGTCATTGTTTTTTTTATTTCTTCATTCAAATATTCACTATTTCCTCTAACATTTGGTGAAAAAATGAAATAAAAATTATAAATAGAAGTGCTTCAATATTAGGATTAAAAATTTAGTTTCCGAGGCCCTGGAACAATTAAACAGATTGCCTTAGCTTGGGCTTGGCTACTATTATTTTTGTCTGTTAAATTTCCCTTTCCAAAACTCATTTCCGCAATATTATGGTAAGCTAATTATCTATTAGTCCTACTTATTTACATTAATGTACCCCCTTCTGATCAAAACCATGCAAACATCCTTATTTTTGTTTCTAATTATGACAGTGACACTTCACTCAGACACCCGCCGTGAAGTAATCTACACAGGTGTGAACAAGTTTTAGCAGGTTTTTTAAGTTTAAATTGGACTTTAAACCGACTTGATGAAAAAAACTTAGTGTAATAGTTATCTAGAATAAACAGGAATTCGAATAGGTCCCATTAGACAGATTAAAAATGTATTTGACAATAGAATTCAAGCAAAAAATAGGGATTAATTCATCAGATGTATAGCTGGACACATTTTGCCCGATTTCTAGCCTTTCATTTTTGTACAAAATCCGAAATTCAAACGTTTATTTCTCGAAAAGTATCCATGCTACGCTTTTGAAATTTGGCATGCTTGTTACTTATAAGGTGATATAGAAAAATCTATCTCGCTTTTTGTAAGTTCGGTTTCTTTTTTTAATTATCCAATTTTTAAGACAAACGACCGTAAAAAAGTACATTTTTTTCAATTTATTTTAGTAAAATAGTTATAAAAACAAAACCAGGCAAAAATTTCAAAAATGAGATAAATTTTACTAGTTCGAATTGTCTCCTACCAAGGTATACCATCAAAGTTGAAACAAGACCAACAGTTTTCATGAAATTTCAATTGAAAAATGGACGCTATTGTTTTCATTTTAATTTTTTTAAATTGGAATATTTTCTAGACAGTAGCAGTGTCAGTTATACAAATCATATAGTTGGAATCCCTACGATGTATGCTTTCATAAAATATATAGTTTATTATGGTTATCTTGTATATTTATTTATGCAGACGACAAGGCGTCATGGGGGTGCAAAAACTGCCTCTAAGGGGATAGCTATCCTTAAAGTCGGTGAAACACAACGAGTGTCCTTAGGGTGTCATTTCGGAAGGGATAAAAAAATCTGCATTACTTTGGAACTTTACATCCACCCTGGTTGATACCCCCAGTTGTCATAGAAAGTCATGGTATAGATGAAAATGATCTTGCCGGTGAGTTGAGCAAATTTTTAAAATAAGGCCTTTTTCCAAGCTGACTCCCAGGTATTCAGGGTATTTCGTGAGAATGAGATCACCATGTGAACTCAGTATAACGGGCTAAATTTTGCTGGAATATTCACAGAGCTATCAACCAGTTATCTTTGAAAGTAATAATATTGATTATTTAAAGCATTATGCATACTATATATGTTTCTTTCTCAAATCCGGTTACCACAGCAACCAGTTACTTTATGGGCTTTATTTTGAAAATGTAGAGCTATGAATGCAGTAACGGAGGTCCATGAATTTATTCATTAAATAAAAATTTTATAGTTTTAAGTTCCTGTAGTACAAAACTTGGTTACCAGTCAAGGTTACCATAATTCTGACACTATTGGTAAGCAAGTGACAAAAGTGATATCCCATAACTTGTAAACACAATGAGAACGGACTGCGAAAGAATCGGAACTCTATGTAATTCAGAAAAAAATGTCAGTTGTCTACCTGATTCTCCCTAGATCACTGTGTGACATCATACCACATATCTGTGCGTAGATTAACACTGAAATGAATAATATGCCAACAACTCCGACAAGGAGCCATGTATGACTGATAAAGGTCACCGATAAATTAATTGATCTACCTTTGAAGCTAGCCAAATTCACCGGCTACCGTTGAAGATTGTGCAGGTGTGCTTTCGAGTTAGATCCAGAAAGAGTCCACTTCTGTATACCCAGAGGATAAAATCCAACGTCTCACAAGTACAATGGAATTGTTTTAATCTCAAACTGAGAGGAATGAGAGCGTGACGTCATTGAACCTCAGAAAGCGTGTTAAACAAAATCATTTCTTCGACACTGAGGTGTGTAAATGCACTGACATATAAATCCAACCTAGTCATGTATTTAAGCTGCATGAGGGTCAGTGGAATACGCTGTAGTTTAGTGTTTGACAAAGTAATCGATCTCAGATTGTTATTTGAAATGAAGAGGTTTGTCTTCAAATCGGTTAAATTGTTCCCAGATAAATCAGTTTCTGATATTTTTATCGCTAGTTTCTGTAGTCTCGGGAAGTTTTTCATGCAGATATACAGGTCAAAACAGAGCAATCCTGATAGATCCATTTTAGATAATTTTTCCTGTCCCGTGACACTCACTGCGCAGTGGCCAAGATTGTTCTAAGACATATGTTTAACGATCGTAGATGTTGTTGCGTGGCACCCTTCAAATAAGGCAGGAACAATTGTTCGAGATCTTTCAAGGTTTATTATCGAACTAACAGGACATTATCCAAACACTGGTAATCGTTACATCAACGGTAACTCAAAGCACATGACACGGCGTTCGCTAACCGCTCACTTCAAACACACCATCCCCCTTCTCCGACTTCAACACAAGAGAGCTCTACTCCATCAACATTAACATGTCACCGAGAGTTACCTCCCTTACACCGTTAACATATGCATAGCTCAGCTTATACGCGACATCACTCCGGGGAAAGAAAAGTGAGTTCCACCGAACTTTATCATTAATTTAGCCAGAGCGTGTGAAACAATGCCAATACCTATACATCAAATACTAAACAAAAGTTGTGGCGCCTTCAACTAGTGTTCAAAGTTCGAATTGTATAAGGCATATATGGCGCTATAAGTCAGATAGGGATTAGCGTGGAAAAAAAATATATATAGATGTTTGGCAACTGTATGAACATACATTATATAGCAATATACTGAATGGCAAGACATTACGTCGAGAGCTACATTCACCCTTTATGATAGCATTCACAAGATTATTAAAACTTGTGCGATGTAGTGCCTCCATTTCACCTATTCAACAATGTTAAGTAACATCCACAAGTTACTGCCTTCTTAATCTACTCACGAATCTGAAGGTTATCCATAGGTTTCGTACCGGTACAATCTAAAGACACTTATGCACTACAATAACACCCAATAAAATGACTAGAGAAACAACCCAATGCCGAAACAACCGGTTTACATGGCGGTCATACTTTAGACACTACCGGTGTGGGCATGGACGTGACACTGTTCTCTCCAAAATCAATACTAACAAACAACTTGAAAACTGGAAAAACTTGAAAATGCAATGAAACCAACATGATCATTAAAGAGTTCAACTTCTGTCAGCTATCAGTAGGCTACTTGACCACTAACATGAGCACTAACTTTTTCATTCTACGCTGCAGTGTTCTACCACTATCACTAACGTTTGCGCTTACTCTTCTTGTCAGTAGGAATTTTGTCATGGATTCTTGTGACAAGCTGCTGACACCTAAGGCTGAGATCACTGTATGGTACCCAACTGTTGTACTGATTTGAGAAGGTTAACCACTTAACCCTGTACAGCCACAAATTACCAACATATTTCTTTCGTAAGATCTTTTCGACCTCGTAGAAACGATTAGGAGCAGAAGAACCAGAGTGATGTGGACTATCACTTGCTGGCGGAGGGTTGACCACAGTCATATCTTTGGATGCAGGTACAGGAACTACTGAGGAAGAGGTCACTTCATCGTCTGCCAGTATGACCGGTTCTAGAGCATCTGCGTTCTCTGGTGGGGACGGATCATCAGGCTGCCCACCACGCAAACATCCATGCTGCACACGGTTCACATGTATACGGTTCACAAGCAGTTTGTTATCGGAACAGCGGCGTAGTCGAATATGAATTGCAGAAAGCATCTCGACGACATAATACGGTTCAGCCCACAAGCTGGCAAGCTTCACAGTTTGTCCAGGGACAAGCACTGGTTTGTAGAGATATACAGTGTCTCCCACAGAGAATCCGGGATTGTGAGTTTTCCCTTTCTTGCACATGCGGTCTTTCCTCTCCTCAAGGATAGCTTTGGCAGTTTTACGCGAGGATTCTAAGGGGTCACGTCCAATCGATCGAGACGGTTTCTCGATAAACGAGTAAAACCGCTAAATATCTCGTCTCGAAGGGTCCCGGTTTATCTCTATCGATTGTTGTCCCGGTTTGCTCCCGGTTTTCTCTCGAAGCACAAGACCATCTCGATCCCCCTCGAAATAAATAGACATGCTTCGAGAGTGGAATCGAGATGCCATAAAAAATGATAGTTTGAGCCATTCGGAAGGCGTATGCTTGTTATATATATATCTTCTGTATATATGCATTTAAACACGTATAATTAATTAGATTGAACAGAAATAATTTAATATTATTTTATTATTCCGTCTAGATATCTGTATTCGCATACTTGCTCTGACAGCGCAATTTCTCTTCACGTCCTGAATGGAAAGATAGAAACATTACCAATTGCTATTTTACAGGTTGGCTCATTATAATTCAATGTAACTTATTTCGAACCTGTTTTTTCCCGAATTTGAATCACTTTATGAGATACGTCCAGGAACTATGCATTGAAATAAATTATGCAAGTCTAGAATAGAATTCTATATGTTCCTCTGAAACCATATCAGAATAGGAGATCTCTGCGGTCAGAGATTTCCCCCGTATTTGGAAATAAAGTTGTTATGAAGACTACAGGAGCGGCTTGTAATTCACTGGAAACCGGAGAATATAAACTTAAACGCCTTTCGCACAAACAACACGCAGTATCGTTTATAGTAAAATGTATGTAACTAGTTTGTCTGAAGCGTGATTGCTCTCTGAATTAGCCGGTAATTATTTTCATTATTTGATTAATTTCCTAGACACATGAAATCAGCAAAAAATAATAGAACGTGAGTATATTATCAAGTTCCGCGAACAGTGTTGTTTCAGTTTTTTTCTTTCAAAGAAATTAACTCTCTCCCTTCTTTGTTGTTCCAAGCCGACGGTTTTTCACAGACCGACTGTGGTGTGAATTATCAACATCTCTAGTTCCGATTGTCAGTATTTCCGCTAACCACTTCCAGGCAAGTTTATGTCAGAAAGAATCTTTGTTGATAAATCTCCGTATTTGAACTATATCACAAGACAGGAAAATGGAATCCGCAATGAATAATTCCAAATTTTAAAACAAATTAAACACTAAGGTTAATACACTGGTCGAAAACTTAACATAGGTTTTATTTTTCAGTTGAAATGAATCTTGATTAGTCCCCCCCCCCCCCTTCCCCACCCGAAAGTTTATTTAACAATAAATGACGCATGGTTCCATATCATTATTATTCAGATCATATCCAGTTGGTGTGTCATTTATTCTCGAAGGATACTAGTCAGATATACAATCAGTTAGCGATGTCAGAGAAGATCAGTCATTTATATATTCATATATTTAAAACGTCTGATGAGCCACCGATGATGTGGTGAAACTGGTAACGAATTAATTCCAGCTGTCATTGTCAGTGTCATTTTCATTTTCGTTCATATATATTTATATATAAATAAAGGAAAGTTTTCGTTAAACTGAATTCCGCAAACAGCAGGACAGATATATCGATTGAACGATGAATAATATGGAACGCATCTTTTTAAAAAAATTGTTGTCTGGATCCTATTTTGACCGCGATATGCGTATACGACGAGAGCCCCCTGCATATGATACCCACACAACGCTCTATAAAGTTAAGACGGGTCAAATTAACGGCAACAAAACGCGGACATATTAAAACCGGGACCCCCTTCGAGATTACCGCTCAGTTTGCTATCCATCTCGAAAACCGGGACGTTTCGATCGAGATAGAACCGGGAGCAAACCGGGAGGCGTGGCCAGGGGTCCCGGTTCTGCCCTCCCGGTTTCAGCCGAGAAATTTCTCGATCCATCTCGAAGGCATCGAGAAAGTGCCTCGATTGATTGGACGTGACCCCTAACTGCTCCAGCAGCGCCGCAATGAATTCACGTGCTGTCTTCGTCACTTTGGATGGTAGATGAAGTTCAGTGTCCAGAGGCATTCTGGGGTGGCGGCCATGAACAAGAAAGTATGGTGTAAACTCAGTACTGTCGAGGCATGGGCTGGTGTTGTACGCAAAATGTGTAAAGGGGATAAACTCATCCCAATTGTCATGATTTTCTCCAACATATTTCGCAAGGGAAGATAGAATCGTAGACATGAATCTTTCACTCTGACCATTGCACTGCGGGTGATAGGAAGTAGTTTGCGTTTTCTTGATCTGCAAGAGCTTGCAGGTCTCTTTAACTATTTGTGACAAATAATTTGTCCCTCTATCTGAATGTAGGTACAATGGTGATCCATGTCGACACACAATGTTGGTGACAAAGATTTTGGCAATTGTTGGAGCTTTGATATCTGGCACAGCAATCAACTCAACATACTTAGCGAGGTAGTCCACAAACACGACTATGTATCGGTTGTCAGTTCTGCTGCATCGCGGTAAGGGTCCTAGTATATCTGTACTCACTCTTTCAAAAGGCTCACCTACTGGCATAGGAATCACTTGTGCCTTGACAGGATGAGCTGGTCGTTTGCGACGTATACAGGTGTCACAAAAGTTCACATTGGAGATAATGTCACCACACATACCAGGCCAGAAATATTTCTGCCTGGTTCGCTCCAAAGTACGATTGATGCCATAGTGTCCTCCAGCTAGAGGGGAGTCATGCGTTTGCTCCAAAATGGTAGGTACAGTGTCCTTAGGAATAACAAGCTGGATAGTACAGATGTCAGGTTTCAATTTACGACCTTCCTTTGCCCACAAATGGTAAAGAATTCCATTATGGATGAAATACCACTGCTGGTGACTCAAGATGTCCTTTCGGTCAGACTTTCCTGCTGGCAAAGTTCCATCTTTGAGGTATGCGATGAGAGGTGCAAGCTTTGGGTCTCCCCCCTGACTACACCTGAGCTTATCCATGGAGACCGAGTGAACATCCTGATACAATGTTTCTGCTGTGGCCTCACGTCGGTCATCTTCTGGTGCGGATGCACATGGAAAAACCTTAACAGGAACTTCCGTCTTCAGAGGTTCAGTTGAAATCTTCAGAGTGGATTCAGCGGGGGTTTCGACCGGAGCATCATATGAACGGCGACTCAATGCATCCGCATTGCTGTGGATATGACCAGGTCGGTACTGGACATTATAAGTGTATAACTGTAAGAAAGCAACCCATCTGGCTATCGTTCCTGAGGGTTCTTTGATGGGCAGTAGCCACTGCAAGGCCTGGTGATCAACTATAGCTGTAAAAGAACTACACCGCAAGAGATAGTCAAAGTGTTTCACTCCAAACACAAGTCCGAGACCCTCCTTTTCTGTAATCCCATAGTTTTGTTCTGATTTGTTCAGAGCCCTGCCTGCGTAAGCGATAACGCGTTCAGTACCACTTTGCACTTGCGCTAGTACTGCATCCAGAGCGAAACCACTTGCATCTGTATATAGTCGGTAAGGCAAGTTTTGATCAGGATAACCCATGATTGGAGCATTGGTAAGTCTGTCCTTCAGCGTGTCAAAGGCGACTTGCTGATCTGCACCCCATATGAACACAGTGTCCTTCTTAGTAAGAGCATAGAGTGGATGAGCAAGTTTCGCATAACCTTCAATGAAACGTCTGTAGTATCCAGACAACCCAAGCCATGCACGCAGTTCTTTCAAGCAGGTAGGGGTTGGGTAGTCCTTGACAGCGGAAACCTTGGCAGGATCGGGGAGTATACCTTTTGCAGACACGATGTGGCCTAAATAGTGAATCTCCGGTTTGAACAGAAAACACTTCTGTGGTTTCAACTTAAGGTTTGCAGATCGAAAGCAGACGAAGACCTCACGAAGATGCACCATGTGCTCATCGAATGTTCGACTGAAAATGACCACGTCATCCATATATACAAGCACTGTCCTCCAAGTTAATCCTCTCATAATCGCTTCCATGACCCTCTGGAACGTTGCTGGACTATTTTTGAGTCCCATAGGCAACCTAGTGTACTGATGCAATCCCATGTGGCTTCGGAAGGCAGTGTATGGTCTGGACTGTTCATCTATTACAAGCTGGTGAAATCCACTTTGCAAGTCTAGACAGCTGAAGAACTGGGGTTTCGTGGGGCCCAAGCCATTCAGAGCTTCTTCAGTGGTAGGTAACGGGTGTGAATCTAGCTGGGTGGCTTGGTTTAAGCGTCTGTAATCTACAACCAGACGGAAGCCATTGTTATTTTTCTTCTTTACCAAAAGGCAGGGTGCCGCCCATGGTCTCACAGATTCCTCTATAACACCTTGAGATTCAAGTTCATCAATCATTCCTTCCATCACATCCTTCAGTTGTGGGGGAATCCGATACGCACGTTGTCGTATGGGACTCTGCTTAGGGCCAACAACAACTTTGTGTTTGATGATATCACACTCACCCAGCTTGTTAGTCATGAACACATCAGCAAACTCATCTACCAAGTCTTTAACAATCTGAGTTTGTGCCTCACTGATATCGCTGTTGTTGAAGTCCAAAAATTCAGAAGGCTTGGAATCAGCCGTGATCTGTGATCTCTGTTTATCTGAGGCATTATCAGTATTGCGTTCCTGAATTACTACTCTCACACTACTCTCAGGAATGTGTTTCTCGAATACCACTTTCTCACTACTAGTATCAGTACTGTGTGTTGGAACCACCAATGTTTCACTACTGTCAGTGCTGTGTGTTGGAACCACTAATTTCTCACTACTATCAGTGCTGTGTGTTGGAACCACTAATTTCTCACTACTATCAGTGCTGTGTGTTGGAACCACTAATTTCTCGCTACTATCAGTGCTGTGTTTACCTTCTGAGTTATCACTCACATCTTCAAACAAAGAAATGTCATCTCTGGATGACAGACATACAAACCTACCTAGCACAGTACCCTTGGTAATTTTCACATCTTCATCAGATAGGTTTGCGTATCTATGTACAACTTTGTTGCCATTTACACTACAGAGTGACTTAGCTGCCAACATACCATCACCTAAGGAATGTTGAGGCCCATCTGTGATGCCTACTACATGATTTGGCAAAACAGGTCCTCTGATTCTAGCAACAACAACACATTCCGATTTGGCAGGCACAACAAAATCATCTGTCGCTGCGGTGTAGCGGCGAGGATCAAGTGAAAGTTTCCCTTTACCATAATCAATCAGTACATTGTAGGTTTTTAAGAAATCCACGCCTAAAATGTAATCAGGACTCAGTTCATCTACTAGGTAAAATTTGATAGTGACAGGGTGTTTGCACAAAACTGCTTGGACATATATCATACCCTTAATTGGTAGTTTCTCTGAATTTGCAACAATAATGTGAGACTTGTCAGCTTTCAATACTTTCTGACCATGCAATGATTTACACGAATCAAGCACTTTAGTACTTGCTACACACAAGTCTGCACCAGTGTCTACTAATGCATGCACTTTAGAGTCACCAATTCTCACTGGTAAGAAGTTTTTCAACAGCAGATTGTCACTATTCAAGTTCACTTTAGCACATGAGTCACTTTGATCTGTATCTGTAACCACAGGGGCTGGCATGCCTGCATCCTTTCTGACAAACGCCCCATCTTTGTCAGAATTTCTTAGTTTAAAGGAGCTGGTGCAGGACAAACACGGGCCTGATGACCAGGCTGTTTACATCGCCAACAGTTTTTGTTGCTGTTCTTCTGGAAGGGACGGCGACCACGTTGTTGTTGTTGTCCCTTTGTGTAAAGGAAACAGTTTCTCGCCGTGTGATTTGATTTTCCACATATTTGGCATTCATCAGTTCGTGCCGCGCAAACGTTATTGACGTCTGTTGCTGTATCCTGGATGTGTAGATCTGACATTTTTTTATCAATGTCAGTAAGTTTGATGGCCTGTGCCTCAAGTTTAGATTCTAAAGCTGCCAACACTTGACATACTTGGGGAGTTGATTGCTGTACATTTTTGCTCGGAACGCCTACCAATGGGGACGTCAGTCGAAATGACTCATAAGCCAGACGAGCTGCCTGTATAGCACTGTCTGTATTTTCAGGCCTTTGCTGAATGACTACAGCTCGAATCGCTGAGGGTAATCCTCTCACTAGGGCATTCATTCTTTCATTATCACCCTTTTGTAGTCGTTGGCATTTCGCTATTATGTCACAAATATATGTATCTAAAAGTTCTCCATCTTCCATCTTCCGGTCGTACAGTTGCTGTTCGAGAACCCATGAGGATTGACTGTTTGCGAAATAGTGCAAGAATGCTTCCTGGAGAACGTCAGAGTCGGATTTAAAAACATCTGATTGAGAATCAAACCATGTGAGTGCGGGTCCACGGAGAATTAGCCTCATAATATGTGGAATGTCTGCAGCTGGCATTCTATTTAGGCATACCCAAGATTTGAATGTTTCTAGCCAGGCACAGGCATCTTCACTGGGCAGACCAAAAAATGTGTCTGGTTTGATATTGAGTCCCACTGCATGTGAAGGAACAAACGATTTGTTCGTCTCAGCAGACATGGCCTCAACTAAATTTTGAATGTCTGCTTGCAGTGATTCAGACTGGCACGGAGGTGCTTTTTGACATTTACGGGTACCAGTAGGAGGCATTGTGTTAGTTTTGAAATCGTTGGTGCAATAGTTCAGTGAAATTAATATCAAGACACACAGTAATGTTCCGGTGGACAGGGACTGTCTGGTTGAAAAAACTGTGTGCATTACTAGGTCGTTGATTTAAAGTCGTTTGAAAAAAAAAAATCACACAAAACACAGGGGTGTTGGTAACACAGTCATTTGGATAAATCGTCCACGAAAACCGATATTTTCCCAGCGAATGTCAGCGAAAGGACTGTCAACACACACCGTAATGTTCCTATCCTAAGGGGACCACGACTTGGGAAAAGTTTATTTACTACAAGGTCATTTGGAACAAACAAACACGGAAACAGGGGTCTCGTCAACCTCACCAAAGTTCGTCCAAATTCTTGCCCGAAATTCTCCACCAGTTGTTGCGTGGCACCCTTCAAATAAGGCAGGAACAATTGTTCGAGATCTTTCAAGGTTTATTATCGAACTAACAGGACATTATCCAAACACTGGTAATCGTTACATCAACGGTAACTCAAAGCACATGACACGGCGTTCGCTAACCGCTCACTTCAAACACACCATTCCCTTCTCTCACTTCAACACAAGAGAGCTCTACTCTATCAACATTAACATGCCACCGAGAGTTACGTCCCTTACCCCGTTAACATATACATAGCTCAGCTTATACGCGACAATTATTACTGTTAATAAATCCGAGATTCCAACAATCCACAGCAAGTCAAAGATATTACTCACATTAAGGGTCACGACAGATGACATCAACGGGATGGGAATAGTTGATCGACTTATACTGAACAAGAACGTTTCACTGGAAAGACGGTCAATTGGCGTGTATGACGAACTATAATTACCACCAGTTGGTGGATGAGCTGGGGCGCTAAAATTTTCACCCATATCAATGTACTCTTTGGATATGTACTGTTCTATCCCTGCTAGATATCCCTTTGACACATATCGGATGGAATGTGCGAACATCTTGAACATTTTCAGGCAAGTGGGCTATGTTTTGACAAATTTGTACTAAACGCTATCAATATAGCCTAACAGAATCGAGCAAAATGAGAAAAAACATGAACCCGACATTTTGGAACTACTCATGTTTCAAAAAAATACTGCATGTGGGCCGAACCTAGATATGAACATCCATAACATTAGATACTTCTAACTCTTACTTTTATCTCTGTTAAGGAAATGCGGTGATAAGGCGACAAATCACACTATCATTTCCTGCAAACATGACAATTTTTATTGTAAATATGATTCTTGATGCGCTAAAATATTACCAGTTAGATTTTCGAGCTCAATAAAGAACATCTGCGTTATATATGCCTATGCCTCCAAACAGGTTTATATTCGCGACAACCATATCAGCAAATTTCGTGCACTTCCCCCACTATTAGAAAAACATTGCAACATGGATTTATTTTAGACTGGAATCCTTGAAAATTGAGTTGTGGATATATTGTAGTCCGGTGGCTTACGGCCAGATGTTCACTTTATCGTGACAGAGTGGAATAAAGTACCAAATTTGGCACACGTGTCGTCAGGGGCACCAAGAACAATATCAGAAGGGGTGCCTCCGATTTCGAGACACAGGAGGGAATATGTGACCCATTAGGGGCCCGGAGTCATTTTTGGCCTATAAATGACAATTTTCATCCCAACGATTTTCAAAACCCCATAAATTTGCTATGCTCTGGGGAAAGAGTCTGAAAATTTCCACACTAATACTGTTGGAACAGGTCTAGTGAGAAATGCAAAAATTATTCAAGATGGCCGCCATAATGACGTTACGGCTACGTCAGAACCAAAACATGGTAAATTTTTGACGAATTTGCGATCCGAACTTCTGAATTATATTTTTTAATTGTTTTCTTGGAGTTAAGAATACAGCAAATATTAGAAAATAATCATATAGAACTGACTCAGATGCCACGGGCGCCCTTTTGGGACCGTTGCCAAACTGAGTCAAGTTGGACCTGATACTTATTTATGGAATAAATTCGTTGGGGCTACCATACAATGCAGGCCGTGATTGAACAAATGTATAGCTACTAAGTGAATGTTTCATTCTAATATAGCGTCAGACTTCAATCTACACATTTTTGAATATGTTATTCTGGATTCCTGCTGTTGAAGATTAAGTGGCAGCGCCAATGCGAAAACTATGACCTATTAAAGCGGGTCAATGTCGATTAAAGATATTTCGTTTTTTACATGAGCTGAGAAATAGGCAGCGGTGACGGGTATGTAAAATATGTAAAAGAAAATAAGCACGGATTGCTCGAACTGGACAATATCTGATATTTTCAGTATACGATGATATAAACAAATGAATATATGGGATATGTTGTGTTTGAAGTTGCGGATAATAATTTTCATGCTTTGTAACGGGCCAGATTGGTCGGAGAAAGAGACATCGTTGTATCAAAGAACAATTCACTGACGCGTAAGAATGTATGAAAAGCTACCACGAACATTGCTCGTAAAGAATTACATGGATACAATGTGGGCATCAAATATCTTATGGAGGATATCCTTATGGGTAGCCTGGTATCTGGCTAACCGTGTAATTTTTAAATGCCCTTAAGTAGCTTTTTGGCAAGGAATAATTGCACAGGGTCATTTACTGCAGCCAAATTGTGCACATAGCTGATAGCCGAGATGAATGCATAAACTGTGGAGGGTGCATATTTGTGGAAATGCAAGAATGCTTTGAATGAAACCAACTGTGCCGATGAGGTCGGAATGTCTTACTGGTACACTGACCACTGTTATTGAGGAAATCTCTATATTCTTGTCATGCACGTGCTTGTATTTTTTCAAGGAAAATTCAGCAAGGAACGCCGTTAGAAGAACTCTAGCTGTCTGCTGCAAAGAGTCAACAACAGACAGGGTATTGGATGCGACGATCGGTTGAGCCAAAGGGCTAGAGACAGCGCATCCTGAAATTGTAACCACGAGAGCTTTTCAGGAACAACGTTAGATTGTTCCGAAATATGTTTTAATCTGAACAGAATGTAATGTAATGAAAGACTGGTGATTGATTATTTCAACCCCGGCCATATTATCACAAAGAAATAAAATGTTATGATTTGACAGTTTGTGGCCCCCAATTACACGGCAAGCATGATGGGGAACAACTTCTTGACCGTGATATGTAAGTGGGCAAGATGTGTTGACCATTCTTGGCGAAGAAATGCCCTGCCGGGCACCGCGACTTTACAGGCAAAATTGAGCGAGCCAATGAGAGATTGCAGTTCCACAAGGGTTACCTTCTTGCGACGCGACAATTCATTCAGCATACTTTTCAGTTTATGAATTTTGCCTTCTGGAAATGATGCGTTCATAGTTCTGGAGTCCAGTTGAATTCCATGCATAACCACAGTAGTTTATGGGTAGTAGGTCTTAGCATGATGCCAATATACTCACACAAGTAAGTGACAGTGTTAAGAGTTATAAAACAAGTCGTCCAGTATGTGGGACACATCTGATATTGTAGCCATAAACGATTCCACAGAATGTAGAGCATCCCATTGAGAGGCGCCGATCATAAAAGTACTTGTTGCCCCAGGTAAACCCCAATAAGGGGTAAAACGCTGGTTCGATAGATATAAAAGTTCTCCATCTTCCATCTTCCGGTCGTACAGTTGCTGTTCGAGAACCCATGAGGATTGGCTGTTTGCGAAATAGTGCAAGAATGCTCCCTGGAGAGCGTCAGAGTCGGATTTCAAAACATCTGATTGAGAATCAAACCATGTGAGTGCGGGTCCACGGAGAATTAGCCTCATAATATGCGGAATGTCTGCAGCTGGCATTCTATTTAGGCATACCCAAGATTTGAATGTTTCTAGCCAGGCACGGGCATCTTCACTGGGCAGACCAAAAAATGTGTCTGGTTTGATATTGAGTCCCACTGCATGTGAAGGAACAAACGATTTGTTCGTCTCAGCAGACATGGCCTCAACTAAATTTTGAATGTCTGCTTGCAGTGATTCAGACTGGCACGGAGGTGCTTTTTGACATTTACGGGTACCAGTAGGAGGCATTGTGTTAGTTTTGAAATCGTTGGTGCAATAGTTCAGTGAAATTAATATCAAGACACACAGTAATGTTCCGGTGGACAGGGACTGTCTGGTTGAAAAAACTGTGTGCATTACTAGGTCGTTGATTTAAAGTCGTTTGAAAAAAAAAAATCACACAAAACACAGGGGTGTTGGTAACACAGTCATTTGGATAAATCGTCCACGAAAACCGATATTTTCCCAGCGAATGTCAGCGAAAGGACTGTCAACACACACCGTAATGTTCCTATCCTAAGGGGACCACGACTTGGGAAAAGTTTATTTACTACAAGGTCATTTGGAACAAACAAACACGGAAACAGGGGTCTCGTCAACCTCACCAAAGTTCGTCCAAATTCTTGCCCGAAATTCTCCACCAGTTGTTGCGTGGCACCCTTCAAATAAGGCAGGAACAATTGTTCGAGATCTTTCAAGGTTTATTATCGAACTAACAGGACATTATCCAAACACTGGTAATCGTTACATCAACGGTAACTCAAAGCACATGACACGGCGTTCGCTAACCGCTCACTTCAAACACACCATTCCCTTCTCTCACTTCAACACAAGAGAGCTCTACTCTATCAACATTAACATGCCACCGAGAGTTACGTCCCTTACCCCGTTAACATATACATAGCTCAGCTTATACGCGACAATTATTACTGTTAATAAATCCGAGATTCCAACAATCCACAGCAAGTCAAAGATATTACTCACATTAAGGGTCACGACAGATGACATCAACGGGATGGGAATAGTTGATCGACTTATACTGAACAAGAACGTTTCACTGGAAAGACGGTCAATTGGCGTGTATGACGAACTATAATTACCACCAGTTGGTGGATGAGCTGGGGCGCTAAAATTTTCACCCATATCATGTACTCTTTGGATATGTACTGTTCTATCCCTGCTAGATATCCCTTTGACACATATCGGATGGAATGTGCGAACATCTTGAACATTTTCAGGCAAGTGGGCTATGTTTTGACAAATTTGTACTAAACGCTATCAATATAGCCTAACAGAATCGAGCAAAATGAGAAAAAACATGAACCCGACATTTTGGAACTACTCATGTTTCAAAAAAATACTGCATGTGGGCCGAACCTAGATATGAACATCCATAACATTAGATACTTCTAACTCTTACTTTTATCTCTGTTAAGGAAATGCGGTGATAAGGCGACAAATCACACTATCATTTCCTGCAAACATGACAATTTTTATTGTAAATATGATTCTTGATGCGCTAAAATATTACCAGTTAGATTTTCGAGCTCAATAAAGAACATCTGCGTTATATATGCCTATGCCTCCAAACAGGTTTATATTCGCGACAACCATATCAGCAAATTTCGTGCACTTCCCCCACTATTAGAAAAACATTGCAACATGGATTTATTTTAGACTGGAATCCTTGAAAATTGAGTTGTGGATATATTGTAGTCCGGTGGCTTACGGCCAGATGTTCACTTTATCGTGACAGAGTGGAATAAAGTACCAAATTTGGCACACGTGTCGTCAGGGGCACCAAGAACAATATCAGAAGGGGTGCCTCCGATTTCGAGACACAGGAGGGAATATGTGACCCATTAGGGGCCCGGAGTCATTTTTGGCCTATAAATGACAATTTTCATCCCAACGATTTTCAAAACCCCATAAATTTGCTATGCTCTGGGGAAAGAGTCTGAAAATTTCCACACTAATACTGTTGGAACAGGTCTAGTGAGAAATGCAAAAATTATTCAAGATGGCCGCCATAATGACGTTACGGCTACGTCAGAACCAAAACATGGTAAATTTTTGACGAATTTGCGATCCGAACTTCTGAATTATATTTTTTAATTGTTTTCTTGGAGTTAAGAATACAGCAAATATTAGAAAATAATCATATAGAACTGACTCAGATGCCACGGGCGCCCTTTTGGGACCGTTGCCAAACTGAGTCAAGTTGGACCTGATACTTATTTATGGAATAAATTCGTTGGGGCTACCATACAATGCAGGCCGTGATTGAACAAATGTATAGCTACTAAGTGAATGTTTCATTCTAATATAGCGTCAGACTTCAATCTACACATTTTTGAATATGTTATTCTGGATTCCTGCTGTTGAAGATTAAGTGGCAGCGCCAATGCGAAAACTATGACCTATTAAAGCGGGTCAATGTCGATTAAAGATATTTCGTTTTTTACATGAGCTGAGAAATAGGCAGCGGTGACGGGTATGTAAAATATGTAAAAGAAAATAAGCACGGATTGCTCGAACTGGACAATATCTGATATTTTCAGTATACGATGATATAAACAAATGAATATATGGGATATGTTGTGTTTGAAGTTGCGGATAATAATTTTCATGCTTTGTAACGGGCCAGATTGGTCGGAGAAAGAGACATCGTTGTATCAAAGAACAATTCACTGACGCGTAAGAATGTATGAAAAGCTACCACGAACATTGCTCGTAAAGAATTACATGGATACAATGTGGGCATCAAATATCTTATGGAGGATATCCTTATGGGTAGCCTGGTATCTGGCTAACCGTGTAATTTTTAAATGCCCTTAAGTAGCTTTTTGGCAAGGAATAATTGCACAGGGTCATTTACTGCAGCCAAATTGTGCACATAGCTGATAGCCGAGATGAATGCATAAACTGTGGAGGGTGCATATTTGTGGAAATGCAATGCTTTGAATGAAACCAACTGTGCCGATGAGGTCGGAATGTCTTACTGGTACACTGACCACTGTTATTGAGGAAATCTCTATATTCTTGTCATGCACGTGCTTGTATTTTTTCAAGGAAAATTCAGCAAGGAACGCCGTTAGAAGAACTCTAGCTGTCTGCTGCAAAGAGTCAACAACAGACAGGGTATTGGATGCGACGATCGGTTGAGCCAAAGGGCTAGAGACAGCGCATCCTGAAATTGTAACCACGAGAGCTTTTCAGGAACAACGTTAGATTGTTCCGAAATATGTTTTAATCTGAACAGAATGTAATGTAATGAAAGACTGGTGATTGATTATTTCAACCCCGGCCATATTATCACAAAGAAATAAAATGTTATGATTTGACAGTTTGTGGCCCCCAATTACACGGCAAGCATGATGGGGAACAACTTCTTGACCGTGATATGTAAGTGGGCAAGATGTGTTGACCATTCTTGGCGAAGAAATGCCCTGCCGGGCACCGCGACTTTACAGGCAAAATTGAGCGAGCCAATGAGAGATTGCAGTTCCACAAGGGTTACCTTCTTGCGACGCGACAATTCATTCAGCATACTTTTCAGTTTATGAATTTTGCCTTCTGGAAATGATGCGTTCATAGTTCTGGAGTCCAGTTGAATTCCATGCATAACCACAGTAGTTTATGGGTAGTAGGTCTTAGCATGATGCCAATATACTCACACAAGTAAGTGACAGTGTTAAGAGTTATAAAACAAGTCGTCCAGTATGTGGGACACATCTGATATTGTAGCCATAAACGATTCCACAGAATGTAGAGCATCCCATTGAGAGGCGCCGATCATAAAAGTACTTGTTGCCCCAGGTAAACCCCAATAAGGGGTAAAACGCTGGTTCGATAGATATAAAAGTTCTCCATCTTCCATCTTCCGGTCGTACAGTTGCTGTTCGAGAACCCATGAGGATTGGCTGTTTGCGAAATAGTGCAAGAATGCTCCCTGGAGAGCGTCAGAGTCGGATTTCAAAACATCTGATTGAGAATCAAACCATGTGAGTGCGGGTCCACGGAGAATTAGCCTCATAATATGTGGAATGTCTGCAGCTGGCATTCTATTTAGGCATACCCAAGATTTGAATGTTTCTAGCCAGGCACGGGCATCTTCACTGGGCAGACCAAAAAATGTGTCTGGTTTGATATTGAGTCCCACTGCATGTGAAGGTACAAAAGATTTGTTCGTCTCAGCAGACATGGCCTCAACTAAATTTTGAATGTCTGCTTGCAGTGATTCAGACTGGCACGGAGGTGCTTTTTGACATTTACGGGTACCAGTAGGAGGCATTGTGTTAGTTTTGAAATCGTTGGTGCAATAGTTCAGTGAAATTAATATCAAGACACACAGTAATGTTCCGGTGGACAGGGACTGTCTGGTTGAAAAAACTGTGTGCATTACTAGGTCGTTGATTTAAAGTCGTTTGAAAAAAAAAAATCACACAAAACACAGGGGTGTTGGTAACACAGTCATTTGGATAAATCGTCCACGAAAACCGATATTTTCCCAGCGAATGTCAGCGAAAGGACTGTCAACACACACCGTAATGTTCCTATCCTAAGGGGACCACGACTTGGGAAAAGTTTATTTACTACAAGGTCATTTGGAACAAACAAACACGGAAACAGGGGTCTCGTCAACCTCACCAAAGTTCGTCCAAATTCTTGCCCGAAATTCTCCACCAGTTGTTGCGTGGCACCCTTCAAATAAGGCAGGAACAATTGTTCGAGATCTTTCAAGGTTTATTATCGAACTAACAGGACATTATCCAAACACTGGTAATCGTTACATCAACGGTAACTCAAAGCACATGACACGGCGTTCGCTAACCGCTCACTTCAAACACACCATTCCCTTCTCTCACTTCAACACAAGAGAGCTCTACTCCATCAACATTAACCATTCTCGTCTCGCGAGACTCCCTACTGCGAGAAAGAGTCTCACGCGTAAATGGGAGCCATCCCCCCAAAATTTGGGGGGTGAGTAGGCGGCGTATGATTATCTGGCTTGTCACCGACCTGCTGACTCCGCCGAGTTAGAAGCGAATTGCTAAACATAACGTGGGCTATATAATTGGGAAATGACTCTTTCCGTTTCGGAGCATATCAATCGCGAACAAATTATTGCCGGTATGTATACTTGGCCGTGAAAGCGAGTTATCTAATACAGGAAGTAGTTCGCGGGTAGACACGGCTCGCTTTGAGAATGATGTCATGCTGCCTCGCTTTGAGATTGGAGATTCAAAAATGTCACCAGTTTACATGAGAGTCGCTTTGGTCTCCCGCGGGTAGACACGGCTCTCTTTGAGAATGCAACATTAACATGCCACCGAGAGTTACGTCCCTTACACCGTTAACATATACATAGCTCAGCTTATACGCGACAATTATTACTGTTAATAAATCTGAGATTCCAACAATCCACAGCAAGTCAAAGATATTACTCACATTAAGGGTCACGACAGATGACATCAACGGGATGGGAATAGTTGATCGACTTATACTGAACAAGAACGTTTCACTGGAAAGACGGTCAATTGGCGTGTATGACCTGGGACGAATATTAAAGGGATATGAAACAGACCCCAACATCAAAGGCGCCGCCGCGAGCTCACGTTGAACGTATGTCTCGCCTGCCAGGTCTCGCGCTCTACGCGCGTGAGCCTTTGCTTCGCCTAGTTTTCATCACGAATTCATTCCAGATTTTACCAGATTTTTAGACGTTTTTCTGCAGCAATTGGCATCAGATTATTTGATCGAGACATGTACTATTTTGAGAGAAGAAACTCTTGAGGGATTTTCATCGCAAAGATGCATATTTTCATGACAACTTTCGACCGCTCTGCGCTGCCGATAACTGAGCGGATGGAGCGGCAAGGAAAAACTCATTTTTCCCCTTCTTTGCGATCAAACTTCTCATTTATCTCAATCTTTGAAGTATATCTGTGCTAGTTTTTACAAAATATGCAAGCATGTCATTGACAGTACGCAAAATGTTTTAATTTTCCATTTTCGTTTTTGTAAATAATTGCTCGTGAAAATGGTGAAAATGCCAAATATTTAAAATTGTGAACAAATCTCACAATTCTTGTACGTTTTCGTGATTGAACTACTCCTTTGGTTCATTTGTTTTTTTAGATTTTTTTTCTCCGTGCACTAGTTTTGTTTCTTGTCGTTTGCATGATGTATTCCTTTTGACACTCGTTAAGTTGTAAAGGAATTTTTTTTGGTCACCAATCTTGGCCTAAATTAAGTTGACTGGCTCCACGTTAATGGAGCCTAGTTGACAAGCACGTGTATTCGCCCAGCATTGACCAGCGAAACAGGGCGGGACTCACAGCGAAGCACACGTGACGGTCTTTTGCGCATAAAAGCCAATCAGTGACGAGGCGTACTAATTAACCAATCACTAATCCCTCATTAACATATCAATTAGCGAGACAGACCCTAGTTCAAAGAGAGGAGCCGCGTTTCATATCCCTCTATACTCGTCCCAGGTATGACGAACTATAATTACCACGAGTTGGTGGATGAACTGGGGCGCTAAAATTTTCACCCATATCAATGTACTCTTTGGATATGTACTGTTCTATCCCTGCTAGATATCCCTTTGACACATATCGGTTGGAATGTGCGAACATCTTGAACATTTTCAGGCAAGTGGGCTATGTTTTGACAAATTTGTACTAAACGCTATCAATATAGCCTAACAAAATCGAGCAAAATGAGAAAAAAACATGAACCCGACATTTTGGAACTACTCATGTTTCAAAAAAATACAGCATGTGGGCCGAACCTAGATATGAACATCCATAACATTAGATACTTCTAACTCTTACTTTTATCTCTGTTACGGAAATGCGGTGATAAGGCGACAAATCACACTATCATTTCCTGCAAACATGACAATTTTTATTGTAAAGGGGTGCCTCCGATTTCGAGACACAGGAGGGAATATGTGACCCATTAGGGGCCCGGAGTCATTTTTGGCCTATAAATGACAATTTTCATCCCAACGATTTTCAAAACCCCATAAATTTGCTATGCTCTGGGGAAAGAGTCTGAAAATTTCCACACTAATACTGTTGGAACAGGTCTAGTGAGAAATGCAAAAATTATTCAAGATGGCCGCCATAATGACGTTACGGCTACGTCAGAACCAAAACATGGTAAATTTTTGACGAATTTGCGATCCGAACTTCTGAATTATATTTTTTAATTGTTTTCTTGGAGTTAAGAATACAGCAAATATTAGAAAATAATCATAGAAAACTGAGTCAAGTTGGACCTGATACTTATTTATGGAATAAATTCGTTGGGGCTACCATACAATGCAGGCCGTGATTGAACAAATGTATAGCTACTAAGTGAATGTTTCATTCTAATATAGCGTCAGACTTCAATCTACACATTTTTGAATATGTTATTCTGGATTCCTGCTGTTGAAGATTAGGTGGCAGCGCCAATGCGAAAACTATGACCTATTAAAGCGGGTCAATGTCGATTAAAGATATTTCGTTTTTTACATGAGCTGAGAAATAGGCAGCGGTGACGGGCATGTAAAATATGTAAAAGAAAATAAGCACGGATTGCTCGAACTGGACAATATCTGATATTTTCAGTATACGATGATATAAACAAATGAATATATGGGATATGTTGTGTTTGAAGTTGCGGATAATAATTTTCATGCTTTGTAACGGGCCAGATTGGTCGGAGAAAGAGACATCGTTGTATCAAAGAACAATTCACTGACGCGTAAGAATGTATGAAAAGCTACCACGAACATTGCTCGTAAAGAATTACATGGATACAATGTGGGCATCAAATATCTTATGGAGGATATCCTTATGGGTAGCCTGGTATCTGGCTAACCGTGTAATTTTTAAATGCCCTTAAGTAGCTTTTTGGCAAGGAATAATTGCACAGGGTCATTTACTGCAGCCAAATTGTGCACATAGCTGATAGCCGATATGAATGCATAAACTGTGGAGGGTGCATACTTGTGGAAATGCAAGAATGCTTTGAATGAAACCAACTGTGCCGATGAGGTCGGAATGTCTTACTGGTACACTGACCACTGTTATTGAGGAAATCTCTATATTCTTGTCATGCACGTGCTTGTATATTTTCAAGGAAAATTCAGCAAGGAACGCCGTTAGAAGAACTCTAGCTGTCTGCTGCAAAGAGTCAACAACAGACAGGGTATTGGATGCGACGATCGGTTGAGCCAAAGGGCTAGAGACAGCGCTTCCTGAAATTGTAACCACGAGAGCTTTTCAGGAACAACGTTAGATTGTTCCGAAATATGTTTTAATCTGAACAGAATGTAATGTAATGAAAGACTGGTGATTGATTATTTCAACCCCGGCCATATTATCACAAAGAAATAAAATGTTATGATTTGACAGTTTGTGGCCCCCAATTACACGGCAAGCATGATGGGGAACAACTTCTTGACCGTGATATGTAAGTGGGCAAGATGTGTTGACCATTCTTGGCGAAGAAATGCCCTGCCGGGCACCGCGACTTTACAGGCAAAATTGAGCGAGCCAATGAGAGATTGCAGTTCCACAAGGGTTACCTTTTTGCGACGCGACAATTCATTCAGCATACTTTTCAGTTTATGAATTTTGCCTTCTGGAAATGATGCGTTCATAGTTCTGGAGTCCAGTTGAATCCCATGCATAACCACAGTAGTTTATGGGTAGTAGGTCTTAGCATGATGCCAATATACTCACACAAGTAAGTGACAGTGTTAAGAGTTATAAAACAAGTCGTCCAGTATGTGGGACACATCTGATATTGTAGCCATAAACCATTCCACAGAAATGTAGAGCATCCCATTGAGAGGCGCCGATCATAAAAGTACTTGTTGCCCCAGGTAAACCCCAATAAGGGGTAAAACGCTGGTTCGATAGATATGATGAGGAAGGCATCATCTAAATAGATTTTTGCCATCATATCATAGGTCCTGTGGAATCCACCGTTAATAGACACGGCAGATTTTTTCAGGGTAAGATCACCCTAACAGTAGGGGGATTTAGTCACACTCAAGGTTATTGCATTCATATGGTGAAAGCCAGTTTTAATCACATGTTAATGGTGGTGGAATCTGGAATACCTGAGAACCACTTCCGGCCAGTCGCCAAGTAACTGGCAAATTTTTACACATGCACCAGCGAGGCTCGAACCCTTGCCGTTTCAGCTGTGTGAGGCTAGCGATCACCAGCGATGCACCTTAGACAACTCGGCCAACGAGAGTCCCTGGAAGTATAAGGTTCCTTTCGGGGGACTAAGCATAATGGAGAGCCAACCATATTGTCAAAAGGAGGAGTAGAAAAGGGACCAGCAACTCGACTTTTCGACAACTCTGTATAATTTAGCTTCTGCGATAGCAGGGTTTTGCATAGCAGATGAACGATTACGTGAGACAGTAAAAGCATAGTTTGTCGAGTGCCCAGTATCGAAACCGTTTATATAACTTGAAACAAGTAAATCTACCCCAGCTTAGTTAATTAGCTCAGTTTTTCGCCTGATCGGGTTTATTGGTTAACTCCCTTTGCCGCTGGATTTAAACGTGCTAATTTACATGTAAGGATCCGGGAAGAAACCAATCGCCAACATTTGATGTAGTTCACAACCGTGGCATGTACGATAACCTGAAGTTTCATCCTTCGAAACAGATTTGTGTATAGTACCGATAATCAGCATTGAGGACGAAGCGCTGGTGGCCATATTGGATGTCTGTAGAAAAGAAAATAGCCAATAACCTTCATGGCCAATAACCTTGACGAACCTGCAGAAAAACTGAACTCAATAAAAAAAACTGCTGAAAAGGATAAAATTATAGCTGACTACCAAAGTAACATCAGGGAACTTCGGTCTGAAGTGAATGAACTGCACCGCAGATCTGTTGATCAAACCAAAGAACTGCACGAACTTAAGGAAGAAAATGCTTTTATTCTCGATAAATCTTAGCAATACAGCAGAAGGGAATGTGTGCGCATCAACGGTCTGAAAGTGCAAGCGGGTGAGAACACTGACGATGCTGTGTGTCGACTTGCAGCATCCATCAATTTGACAGTCTCCAAAGATGACTTGTCGCGAACGCATTTTCAAGGTGATAACCGTAGTCAAATTATGGCCAAGTTCATATCTTACCGCAAGCGCACCGAATTCATCAAAAACCGGCAACTGTTGAAAGAAATTCCAGATCATCAGGACATTTACATTAATGAGGATCTAACCCAAGCGAGGTACCAGCTCTTCAGAAAACTCCTACAGAAAAAAAGGAAGGGAAAGTGCACAGCGCCTGGACCTTTGACGGTAATATCTTGTCGACTTACTGAGAATGGGGAACGAAAACAGATAGTCACAGTTACTCGATCTGTAAAACAATAAAAGAAACAAGAAAACTGATAAACTTAGTATCAAGCAGGTTAATAGAACCTCAAACATTAAAACCGACAATATAATGTCAATCAAGTCTCATATTCTACATATGTAATTGATATTTTCGATTTTCAATTATCTAATGTGTGATATGAACCATGCAATACAACTTCTAACAATCAAGTAATTAATCAAGTAATCAAGTATTTCAAATAATTTATCATATGACAAACATCCTTTGTACATACATAAACATACCATTGGAATTATTGCACGTTTATTTACATCTCTCGTATCTACATATAGGTATTTAACTCTTGCTATTTTGTAGCCTTACAATATGTGATGCTTAAATATTTTGTCACTCATTCAAGTGTCGTATCTTACTTTTCCGAGATAGCCTTATATATGAGCTTCGTGTATTGTTAACACGAAATTTATAGGTTTGAAGCTAATTGATATTAGATGGGGCCAGCATAACACAAACCATATCATTGCTATTACAAAGTTAATTGTTGTCCGACGAGTGTTAGTATAACATATATACTATAAGATTAGTAATCAAATGTTATCATAAAGCGGATTAGTTGTACGACGGGTGGTAGTATAACCGATATACCCTTATATATGAGCTTCATGTAATACTAACACGAATTTTATAGGTTTGAGTACACGTATTTGACGTTCTGTCTAGTCCGGGATGTTAGGGCATAAAAGGGACTGTTTGGTTCAGATTCTTCCAAAAGCACCAAATTTGGCCCATATGTCGCCCGTACAATACCTTTTCGATTTTTGACGGGCGCCAAGGTAGTCGCCCCCTTGGGTCGCCATATTGGCGAAATTCAATATGGCCGCCACCCGGGTTAGATGTCAATCGTATTTGAAAACAACAAAATAACTAGACTCATGAATAATACAACTTTTTAGTGGTTTTCGGTGTCTGGGAATCTGATTTGAGGTCAAGGTCACCCTAAAGGTCATTTTGGGGTCAAATTAGTCATTTTTAGCGGTTTTCAGTCGAGATATACAAACTACATCATTTTATCGATTTTCGGGGTTGAGTAACCCGAATCTGGCCATATTTTGACGATTTGAGGCCATGGTCACCTCATTTTGGAATAAAGGTCAAAGATCAACAGTTGCTACTAAAAACAATCGAAACAAGATTATTCAGGAATGTTATTAAAATACTTCGGAGATGACATCTGCTGACAAAATGCTAAATAAATGTTCAAAATACAACACAAAGACCGCTCTAGCAACACTATACCAATGATTACTTTTACTACCTATGCCTTCTGGCTTGCGCTCTATGTATCGGACATCGGTAGAGTTGCGTTTGTACCTACCCGTGCATGCCTTGAGTCAGCTGTAGTGCATGAGAATGTCATATGCCATAGAAGTGTCGCTGAGAGTGGTCCACAGCGGTTGCCATGTACTGGTGCAATCTTTGTGCCAGCTCCACTCACTGAAGTCAGGGATTTCCTGCTGGAGTGAAGTGACCTGACTCCAGTAGAAACTCGCTTGCAGTAGCGCTCGCCTCACATGCTGTAACAGCGCGGCTTGGGAGGTGGGATGTTTTCCAGCGATCTGGTTGCAGTGGTGAAGAAGTGATGCTTGGCCTCATTGATACCGGCTGTACCACATCCCTTGCTGTACATTAGTACGATGAAGCGGTCTATAAGCTCTGGATCGTGCGTGAGAGCCACTAGTGTGTCGGTGAGGTCCGATATGCTTGTACAGGCTACCCATGCAGGCGGTCTTATTGTCACATCCAAGAAACGGTGAAGTCGTCTTGCACTCCGTTAAGCTGTGAAAGAGGGGTAGTGCCAAGGACTTTGACGAACCAAGATCGGAACAGATGGTTTGGACTGAAATGCCATAATACTGTTTCCGGTATCCCTAAAATCCCGATGAATGGATCAGCGGCTTCTTAAAAAATGAAAACAAAAAGGAGCCGTTCTCATTCATCAGACACAGGTCTCCAAGACTGACTTTGCGGAAACCTCCTCCTGTGTACTCGTTTTGAGTCCGTGTTCTTCAACAGGCATTGTGACTTCACAATACTTCAACCGTGCAACCATTCCGAGGCGGACACCAGGATCCTCCTGCATCTAGCACATGCTTCGGTACTGGGGGAAAATATTATGACATTCCAGTCCATACCATTTGCTCCGAACTCGGTCCGTCAAAATCCTTGGCACTACCCCTCTTCCACAGCCTTACTGGGTGTGACGCGACTTCCCAATTTCTTGAGAGCGCAAGCCAGAAGGTATAGGTACTAATAACCATTGGTATATTGTTGCTAAAGCGGTCTTTGTATTGTATTTCGAACATTTAAATACACATAGCAGCGTAGCGGCATAGTTATAGCATTATCTCCGAAGTATTTTAATAAAATTTGTTCCTGAATAATCTTCGTTTGATTGTTCTTAGTGGTAACTGTTGAGCTTTGACCTTTGACCCCAAAATGGGGTGACCTCAAATCTTCAAAATAAGATAAAAATCGAATTCTTCGAATGTCACAAACCCCTATGGTATTAATTGTGATTCTTTTGGTGTTTTACCTACAATTGACCTCTGGTTGATCTCTGGTTCGGATGACCTGTTATCGCGACTCTCAAATGAAATACTGCCCCGAATCGCCAAAATATTGCCAGATTCGGGTTACTCAACCCCGGAAATCAATAGAATGAGGCAGTTTATATATCTTGCACAAAAACCACTGATTATGGCGAATTTGTCCCCAAAGTGACCTTTAGGGTGACCTTGAAGGGTGACCTTCACCTCAAATCGCTGAAATAAGTTCACAATCAGATTCTTCGGCCCCCAAAACCACTAAAAAGTTTTATTATTCATATTTCTACCCCTTTTAGTTATTTAACTACGATTGATCTCTAACCCGGGTGGCGGTCATATTGAATTTCGCCAATATGGCGGCCCCAGGGGGCGCCCGTCTTGGCGCCCGTCAAAAATCGAAATAGTATGGAATGGGCAACATATGGGCCAAATTTGGCGCTATTGGAAGAATGTGAACCAAAAAATCCCTAACAGCCCTGACTAGTCCTAGTATACAACTTCCCAGCAACTGTGACAAGAATTGATCCTCCGCTATGAGACTTCCTTGCATACATTCTTTACATTCTCATTTTCGCTGTGTTACCAGTGTGTAATTAACACGTTAATCCAATAGTGGATTAATAAATATGGATTCCCTATGGTACTATACTGATATACTTACCATTGTGAAGTACCTGATATACAATAGTGCTTTCTAAATTATTCATTAAATACAATTACAAGTGTAATCAATTGTATGACGGTGCTAGTA
>JAVTVY010000244.1:0-32589 GCA_036873755.1 Hanleya hanleyi
TCTTGTTTCACATTATATTCTATGGCGGTTGATCGGTGATTTTCTTCATTGATAAACGCTAAACCACCTCAGCTTCGTTATGGAAACAGCGCTGATTGTTTGATATGGGCAGCCATTTATGTCAAAATTAGCAATTACAAAACCTAAAGCCAAACTCAGAAAAGACAGCATATCTTACAATGTCCACTGTAATCTTAAACGCATTTTATATTCCTGCAAATAAAAAAACATTAACTTTGAACATATACTCAAACCGCAAACAAACGGTACGATGTTCGAATACAAACTCAGAATGAAAAGCCTAGTTCTGGACGAATAGCCAGTCCGACACAGAGTGTGACCTATTTGAAAAGGAAGAGTATAACTCAGAACGAACGAGCTGTTTCACAACGAACAACGTTCCTTCGGAAATTATTTCCGGAAATAATCGGGTCATTCCGAATGGTAGAAAGATATATGACGTGAAACTTGGCCGCTATTTCGACTTCCGCTATTTCAGGTCGTGACCTCAAAATGAATGTGGTTATTTTTTGCCCCTAGGTTAAAGGGTACCAAAAGTTTTGAACTTCAGATATCAGACAAAAATGTTTACATGGACTTGCCATTCTCATCTTGTGAGACTCCTTACTACGAGTCGCTCATGCAAACGACAGCCACCCCCTCAAAATGTGGGGGAGAAGCAGATAGAGGCGCTCGAGTGGTCTCCCGTCTGCCGAGCGCCTCCTCGATTATAAAGTACGTTCTGAAAGAGGTTATTCGTTCTCTGATACGTTGTACGTGCTGAAATATACTGTTTGTTCTGAGTTCGCTTGTATTATCGTTTGGAGAGAGATGAAATATGCGTTTAAAGTTTGGATCCTTGTTTACAAAAAGATGACATAAGCGTTTATACTGACGCTTTATATCGTTAGATACGTTTTCTGTTTTGAGTTAAGCTGTACAACCCGAGCTGGTAATTTTGACATACATGGCCGCCCATAGTTTGAGGGTATATGCAGTACTTAAGATTAACCTCAGGGCCATGTGCAATGGGACAGGGTATTTTTAGCTGTGGATAATTTGACCTGAATTTGAAGGCTCCAGCCTGGTGTGGCCAATGTGAAATAGGATACAGTTTACATACACAATGTATATCTAATATACTGAAGTGTTAATTATCAATCTAATTATAATCGGAATTATTTCAGATGAGAACTTGATGGTAACAATGCCCTAATGCACGTTCATGCCAAAAATCAAGGTTCTAATGTTAACGGTTCTCCTTATTTTGCCGACGAAAGGATTCGGATGGACTCACTCATTACCGGACAATTTGCGATCTGTAGCCTAATTCGTAGGAAAAAATAAGTTGATATTTTTTTTACGAGAAATGACATAACACTGGATTTTCTTATGCAATAAAATAGATATGGTGAAAAACATATTGAAGCCGTAAGCTCTGACTCATGATGTCAGAGTCTGATTACAATCACGTCCTATAATATCCACTAGCTGGTTATGTCAGACGTCCTTAGCTTCGTGATGTTGTTGGCGTTACAATGGGAATGTTCAGGCCCGTAGGCTGGGGGGGTTCGCCCCCCGCAGAGCAGACCGAGTTCCGCTGCACGGAAGGACCTTCATGCCGGCATCCATGGGCCAGGAGCGATTGACCTCCCTGGCATTGCTACACATTCAGTTGGAAAGGGTGGGGGCTCAGCCCCCCCCCACAGTTTTAACAAAAGCTGGGTGACTTTTTCATGATTTTGGTCCTACTGCGACCAGATAAACAGGCCGATTTTCCCCCCCGCGGCGCCCTGTAGGCCAGGTTTTCACGGAGCGGTGACTTTGCACTGGAGGGGCACGTTGCTGTTTGGGTTAAATGCTCTGATTTGCTCATTCTTCTGTTCCGTTCACAATGACCAATAACTGTTTTAGATGTTAATTTACATAGAAATTGCATTCGCTTTATTGGACGATTATCTGCTTATCAAATTTAGAAATCAAAATTGTGTTCATATTATTTCTTTTTTTGTGTTCACATATTTCTCTTCAAACACGTCAGCGCTCTCCAACCCTCTGCTGAAATGTTACTTTCTTCGAGATTCACTGCGTATAGTTCAAATTTTGGAAAGGAAAAAATACTTCTTTTACATTCAAAAGTTATCAACTCAATTTTTCTTCTAAATGACGAGAAAAAATCACAAAAGCAATCTCAAAATGCAGTTGATTATATAGTGATGATACGTCGTTTTGTATGCCGGAAATCGGCCAGAATGCGTCGACAGCCATCTAGGAGCGCGGAGCTTCCGGGGCCTAGGCGACCCCTGGACCCTCGCCTAAAGTGCTATGATAGTCGAGCCCCCCCACTTTTTGGGAGCTTCCGCCGGCGCTGTACATTGTTATTCTTAACATGATCAAGTCTTTGCTGGTTGACATATTTTCTTTATGACAGATAGCGGCAAAATATAAACATGGACCAGTTCCTTGATAATAGGATGGCTCAATCGGAGGAATTGTTGGCGTGATTTATCCATCTCTTTACCAGATCGTAACAAGTGTGAACTGAAGTGGCACAAATATATCGGCAGGCCGGTGTGAAGGCTAAGAATATCCCATATTAAGAGTGCAAGGACACTCTTCTCCAGATATCTCCAGAGGTAGGACACTCTTCACTCAATAAAAAGATAGGAAACGGGACACTTATCCCCACTCTTAGCCACCACACCGGAGTGAGGAGTTAATGATAATAATCTTGATCAAAGGGGGTTTCCCATGGTTGAATATTAACCATCTCCCAGTCGACAAGATTAACACAACGAGTCGATTATAGTCATATACTGAATTTATCAGTCGGAAAAAATGCAGTTGGCGGATGTCGAAAATATGCTGTCAAAATGCGCCAGAACGCGCCATATTATGGCATCTAAATTTTCAAAAAAATTCCGGGGGGCATGCGCCCGGACCCCCCTAGCCGGGCTTCGCGCCTGCGGCACTCGCATTAGCAGTTCCGCAATATTCTCTACCGAACCCTCTCGTTGCCAAACCAGCCTACGGGCTTGATGTTGCCTAGAACATTCACTATGATTGCTCGCCACGAACGATCGTAATCAGACTCCCATGTCATGGCTTTCCAAACAGGCGTGGTGATGGAGTGTTTCAAGTTTGTTTTTATTTAACTTCGACCATTCTCGAAAGCAGTAAAGCGCTATTAAATGTCATATAGAATCTCTTACAGCAATTTAGCATCAAAGAAGTACGAGATGTGGTGACCATTTGGTAGAACCTTTTAGATTAGTGAGATGAATGGTATATAGACAATGTCACTCTCTTCTCTGCCAATGCACATTTGTCTGGATGAGCCCTCTGTTACAATTTAAATTTTGAAGTTTTTTAAGTATGGTTGAATAAATACATGGGAGTGTGACTAATGTCACTGGGCCGCCTACGAAGTAGTGTTGTTTTTGCCAATTTCGAGGTTTCTAGGTCACCTAATTATGTCAGAAATTGGATCGGAAAGTAGGTCACATTGACCTTGACCAAATTAGGTCAGGTCACAGTGACACTGCATTTCCATGGTCGTATCAGCCATTCCAAGCTAATGTACACATCTAACTCAGTTTTTGAACAATCACCAGGTGTTAAAAACTGCAACTTTTTACAAAGATGTATATCTGAGGCTAATAAATGTGAAATGTCCCAAGGATGGGTCACTTCGGTACTATTCCCATGGTCGGGGAAGTAACACCCTTCGGAATGCTCTCTAATGTATCCACCGTAGTGTTTTTTTTTAGACTGGAATTTCCATGTAAAATCTGTTCAGGCCAGGCTGGAATGGGCAGTTAAATTTAGCCCACTGGTAACAATTTTGCAGCAGAGTGCATTTGGCTTGGCAGTTGCTCACAGTATCTTGAGCTGAGAAGATGTATTCAATCTCATTCTGATGTCACGGAAGTCACGAAAGTAAGCATTTTGTTTTTATTTTCTAGGAAATATCTAGTTTAAAAAAAAATCCTGTGTGTTTGTAAATCTCCCATAATTAGATGAACTGAGACTGGATTCACATAGAAGTAAAGCTCTTTATTGTGGTGGGTAAATCAACATCAAAGTCTGTCACGCTGATTTGTCACGGAAGTCACGCCACACATGTAACACATAACCTTGTATTTAACATTGCATTATTTTGCATTTATGTTGGATCACTCTTGATCACTCGTGTTAAACTGAGTTTTTTTCTAAGATCTCTCTCCAAATAGTTTGCCAGAATGCCACCCACACCTGCAGCAAGGCAGATGAGGAGGAAAAAATAAAATTAAGTGAGGATTCGGCACAGTCCACTGTACCATTCATGAACTCCTCTCAAATTGTTGTATTTAATCTATTGTTCTTTGGCTGCTAGGTGCAGCAGATAGAGGACATGAATCTTTGTCTGACCTTCCTGAACAGAATTGGTATCAGCAACCTGTACAATTGGCCATCTACGGAGGACCACTCCTGTGGCACATGATGTACTGGAGGATATTGTCTGTGCGATGCCTGACGTAGTTAACAACACAGCAAGGAAGCAATCAGAGATTGCTCAATTGTATGCCCCCCCCCCCCCTTCCGCTTTAATCTGACACTGCCCCGCCATTGTTCTGTTCTGTATTGGTCTGTGGAGGCCTAATTTGGATAATTATAAAAATTCTGTTTGTCACTTTTTTTGGCATGCCTCACATAATACATATTTTAAGTATCGACCAACAAGTAATAATACAATGTTTTGATGCAATATGGTCGCCCGGGTGCTTTCGCCAAATCCAAAAATGTGACCTGGTTATGAGACCTACATTCCTTGAGAGTATATTGTGGTGAAATTATGAAGCGATCGTGAACTTTGAATTTTGCACCCAATTCACTCTTTTTGGGGCAATTTCATACTTCAGGACCTATGTGGTCTGCTTTGGAATGTAGAATAACAATTTCATAGCCATTTTCCCAGTCCAAATCGGCTATGGACTGAGATCCAGCCTGGACAAATAAATATATCCCATTCACTTAGGTTTGATGAACAAAGGGCCATAACTCTTGAAAATATAACCGAAAGCAGAGAAACTTCACGCTGCACAACTATGGGGCATTGACCACATATCATGCAAATTCCATACTTGTCCATACAATATTAACCGAGATCCAGCCCGGACAATTCCCAACTCACAAAGATTTCAAGAACAAAAGGCCCATAACTCTTGAAAATATACGCAAAACGCGGAGAAACTTCACACTGCACAACTACAGGGCACTGACCACATATCCTGCAAATTCCATACTTGTCCATACAATATTAACCGAGATCCAGCCCGGACAAGTCCCAATTCACAAAGACTTGATGAACAAAGGGCCATAACTCTTGAAAATATACGCGAAACGCGGAGAAACTTCACGCTGCACAACTACAGGGCACTGACCACATACCCTGCAAATTTCAACATTGTCCATACAATATTAACCAAGATCCAGCCCGGACAAGTCCCATTCACAGAGATTTCAGAAAAAGGGCCATAACTCTTGAAAATTATACTGGAACTCGGAAAAAAATTCTACGCTGCACAACTACGAGGCACTGGCCACATTCCATGCAAGTTTCAATCCTGTCCATCAAATATTAACCGAGATATCACGCGGACAAGAAATTCGGACGGACAGACGGATGGATGGACAGACGGACGGACAAAGCGATCGCTATATGCCCCCCCTCTAATTAGAGGGGGGGGCATAATTATGACAATAGGGGTCACCATATTCTTGAGGCAGTCAGGAACCTAGCTACAAGCATTAGTGAAACTTCATCTGTTGAATTTTGACCGATATGCATTTGACATTTTTCTTTCATGTGCAGAGGGATCTGCAACCAATAACATTTTGAAAAACTTTGATTATAAAGCTGTATTTTGGATTAAGTTTGTGTTTTGTGATAAGAGTTGATATGAAACAGAACTTTTACACACAGTTTTACTAGTGGAGCTGTACTCGTGTGCCCGTCACGGAAGTCACGTTTTTTATTGTCACGGAAGTCACACTTTCAAAGCTCTGTCACTAATCTATGATACCTTGTCTGATTTGAGAATCTTCAAACTTCCATGTGGTCTACTGTGTGAGACAAAATGGTTGATCTCTCCTTGGAGGCTACAAACTAGATGAAACATTTACTCTGTAAATAAATTTGAGATTGTAGCTGTCACGGAAGTCACGTTTTTCTTTTCTCATGTTTTGCGACCAATAACATTTTGGAAAACTTTGATTATAAAGTTGTATTTTGAATTCGGTTTGTGTTTTTATGTTTATGCTTTGTGAGTTAATGAAAATAGCTAATAGGAAATGGAACTTTTACACACTGTTCAGTATTGGTGGAGCTACTCGTCACGGAAGTCACATTTTTATTGTCACACAATTTCACTAATCTATGATACATTGTCTGATTTGAGAATCCTCAAACTTCCATGTGGTCTACTGTGTGAGACAAAATGGTTGATCTCTCCTTGGAGGCTACAAACTGAACATTTACTCACTCAAACAATTTAAGATTGTAGCGGTCACGGAAGTCACGTTTTTCATCTCTCATTTTTTCCATGAAAATGTATTAGAATTGAGAAAACTGTTAAGCTTAACAGAGGCGCTGTGAAAGATCTACAAAGTAACTATACAACATTTCAGATTTGTTCTGAAATTTAGAATAGGTAGAATGATAAAACTCAAATTTGAGTAGCTTTTGTCACGGAAGTCACCTTGGAATGGCTGTTAGGAGGCATTAGGACATGTTTTTGCCAATTTCGAGGTTTATAGGTAACCTAAGTAGGTCAAATTTTCATCAAAAGTAGGTCAGCTCAGAACTTGCTGGTAACAGTCCCCTTTCTCCGGTTCTCCTTATTTTGCCGGAGAAAGGATTTGGATGGACTCACTGACTGACTGACAATTTGCAGACGAGAGCCTACTTCGTAGGAATATTGATATTTTGACCACTTTAGAAAACTTCTACATCTTCTTTTTTTCGAGTTACACAATTTTCTTAACATGGACAACAAAATTAACTCTCTCCGCTAGTCTACATTTCTCAGTTATCAAGACCTTCGCAAACAATGTCTAGTTTCCACTAACAACATAAACAACAAACAATCTACTATTCTGCAAAGAAATACATTGTGTAAACACAACATGCTACCTGAAGAGTTTAACTTTTCTTTGTCTTGGTATTATGCATTGAACTTTTATTCAAATGGTGAAGATGACCAACTGGAGTTTGGAAGATGGCTTACTGAATGGATAAAATATTGATAATGTCCAATGAAGAACTATAACGGAGTGAGTAGGATTTAACGTCGTTTTCAGTCATATCACGACAGTGCCTATATGTGCCAGAACACATGAGTGTCCACAGTTCCTATTATCCTGGACACTGATCAGCCCAGCCAATACAGCACCTGGTCACTCATCCAAGTATTGTCCTGGCTCAACGTTGTTCAACTTCGGGTGATGCGACGAGAACCACAGGATATGCGGTACTCCATGTCTGCAATACTGAAGTATTATTTTCATTTCTGATAAATGAGTTAAATCTATACTTTCACTTATGTCCAACTGTTATAAATTTCTCTCGTTGGGTTCTTTGAACTTCATTCCGACGTATTCAAACAAATCCTCTTCCGATGTCACAGGTAAGGGTTCTCCAGCTATTCCTGGAAAAAAAAAAATCATATCGTTAATTTGAGCCCAGTAAAGATACACATTTAATTTGGAAGTGAGACTGTTTTATACAAAACAGAGTAGTAGCATGCATTGAAGTAGAATGGCAGTTCGTCATGTAAGGATCTTCAAACCCGGGACATCGTGTGCAATACAGCTTGTCCGGTAGCTTTTCCAGGTTCAACAAAGGTTCCCTACATGTTGTGTTTTCCTTACATGACGAATAGGCCAAAAAGAACGAGTTCAACCAGAAAACAGCTTTAAGTACCATAGACAAAAGGTCTATAAACTAGTTCTCATACAACAAGAGCCCGAGGGGCTTCAATATACGCCCGTTTAGCTGGAATTACATTGGTCCAGATTTCAAGGTTGAATAGCCTTGATTCTAATTGGCAGCTAGCAATCCAGAGAAAGGTCTACAATTTTGTGCTTCTGAGAATGTAACATAAATCACATCTTATATTGAATGATAAACTAAAATGAGCTAAACTCTTGGTAACTAGTTGACCTTGAAGCAAGAGCTGAGAGCTCACATATCCTACACTGAAATCGACAATAGTCAAACACAAGAAAATAGTAGTTTTCCTGCAAATGGATTCCTTTCAGAAGAGTGAATTTTTCATGAAGGAAGAAGAAAGTGATGAAGTAAACCTCTGTTCTCGATTTAAGAAACAATTATGAAGTTCATAAAGGATTCCTCTCCGCGTTAAATTAGTCAATGTAGAGTTTTTATTTCACAAAGGTTCAACTAAATGTAGCTGTTTCAAACATGGGAGATAACTCTACAGGACAAATGCTATATACATGTAGGGAAGAAAACTCTGAATATTCCAACCTAACACATTTAGTCAGCTGAACTTGATTCAGTTTTGGGGGACTGTGACCTTGACCTTTGACAAATTGATCTAAAAATGTATGGCTCCTCTTTGCCATGCGAGTAAGGAAATCTCAAAGTATGGTACCAATCCATACTTTGAAATTAGCAATATCGCATGGACAACAAATGTTAACTCATTCAGTACTGCAGCTTATCCTAGCTGTCAGCCCCAGATAGTTTTCTTGGCCTGAATCCCACTGCTTCCAGCTCCGGGCAGTCAGTAAAGTCGAATAATTATCTCCAAAACAGAGGGCATTCATGTGTTTTTGTCTGCATTTCAGATCCCAGACATTCTGAAACTTATTGCTTTATGTCCTTTTTAAATAATATATTTCAACAAAAACTATGTGTGTGTATTATTTTCCTCAAGAAATGCAGTTTTATTCACAATAAAAATCAGTAAACTCACCGACATGTTCGTAATTTGCAAAATGATACTGCCAATGGCAATCGTCGGATGTTCCGATGAACAACAACAACCACGTGAAAAAAAAAGCACAAACCTACGTGATTTCCGAAGATTGTGAGCAGATATTTCTTTGATTACAATGCCCAGAAATAACCGATGAATACTCATTTATTCGTGGACATTTGTCAGAATAAACGCAGCTTCCAGATGAGAGACTTCGCTAAACTGCGAAGAGTTTCAGGTTTTTTGTTGTTGTCATATTTGAAGGCGTGTATCCCCGCTTTCCAGCGGTTGTTTTTCATGATCTAGGTCATGTTGGAAAGGTGATTCCTTTGATCACGTGACTAAAACGAAGGCATGCGATTGATCAATTCGACATTACAGTCGTTTCAAGCATGGCGCGAGATGAAAATGGCCAATCTTTACCGACACATGTGGAAAAAATGTGGAAATAAAGTTTACGGAGTGGATCTGATGGATTTCATCTTGATGGAATGATTAGATGGTCTCTTGGACACATTATACTTCAGCAATAGAGAGATTTGAACGGGATTACTGAGTGAATTTACATTCTGCAGCAACATTTACGCACACGGTAAAATTGTGAAAATTTTGTAGTTCCATTAATTGTTCGTTTCCCTCTCGATCTTGTTTTATTTGTTTGTCAGAATGAAAACGTTCTTTGATAATCCGAATGTTGAAGGTTTAGGCTTTTCAAAAATATATACATTTGTGCAAGTTTCACTCGAGGTGCTCGCGTAAAATGCTACATTGCAGACGGAGTGGGGTTTTATTTGACGGTGAAGCAGCGATGTCGCCTTTTGGCGTCATTGGGGTTGGGGAGGCTCTAAGAAATTACACCAAAAGTCGTCAACGGGGTTGAGACGGGGAATTATTTTGTCGCCTTTTGGCGTCATTGGTACCGAATGAGTTAATGGACAGAACGCAACATCGCATTACGACAGGGATATGAAAATATGATTTAATTATTTCTTGATTTTGGGGTCACAGTGACCTTGATGTTTGACCCACATTTTGGTATGTGACACATGTCCCTCTTATGTATCTACTGGCAGAAAAAAAGTTATTTTTAATGACAGTGACCTTGACCTTTGACCTCGACCTAAATTTTGGTACATGACATCGTTTTCCCTCAATGTGACAATGGACACAAAATAAATCATGATTTTTATGAATTTCATGATTTTGAGGGTCAGTGAGGCCGCTGTTAATTAATGGTTCGTTTCCCGTAACCCGCCCGCATCAGTATTTTTGCAAGCAATAATTACGCATTGTATTAATTATTGGTACTGATCCCTAAAAAAAAATGCCTATAATGAGTTCTGATTTCGCGAAGCAGCGCTCTCCAGTGATTAAATTGCTCGTAAAATACCGAGATTGTCGTAACAAGTTTCGTAAAGCCGTCATCCGTTCGAAGGGCACTGCAGCGCCACCTGTTGTGCAGTTCAAGGGATTCCCCATAAACTGACCAATGAAACGGCAAACTTTCTTGGGAATCCTCTAAGCTACGTCATTATGTTTTCCAGTCGGAGCTCCGGAAGGAAATTATGTGGTCTCAATTCCGTAGCTTGTCTGATCGCAAAAACAGTAAATAACAACAAACTGAACATCCACAATGTAATCTAACGAAATATGCATTGAGAAGTGAAGAAGTATAACTATTCGTCTGCAAACTAGATATCGATTTGCACGCGGAGTTCTCAAATCGAACGGAAGTATGTTCATCATACACCCCTTTCGTTCCTCGTACACCGCGCAATGAATGTAGAAATGTCCGCATGGTTGATCGCATTCATTCTGGTTTTGATCAAAATGATTTTGGCCAACGGAGCCACGATAGCTTCAACAAACGGTCAGTTTTATGTTAAATTCACAACTTTCCTATTCTCTGAAAAGACGACCGCCAGCTCTGTCATCGAGCGTTTTCTTTCCAAGGCAGATTTGAAACTTCCGTCGATGATTCTCCTGCCTTATATGGGCGCTTGTAATCAGCAAATAAATTATATAAATCTATAAATCACTCAGTGTCATGGATCTAGAATCCACAGTGGCGGACTTGGAAGAGAAGAAAGACTTCTCTTCCAAGTCTTTACTGACTCTGAAAATCAGAAGAAGGCATCGTGATTAGACCAAAGCTGTTGTTGTTGTTGACCAGTGACTTGCTTAGGACAGCTGTATTATAGTAAAATTTATGAATCCTAAAAAATTAGGATTAATATTATTACTATTTATGGTTGCTTTGGTGAAGGCTGATTTAATATTGTTAGCCAGTACTAATCTGATGGAAACCAGTTCTAAATTAGCTCCATATATGACACCTCACATAATGTATTTTATGTCAAAGAGTCATGTCTATGGATTGTGATCTGTGATTTCTTTTTAATGGTTATTATGTATGCATTATTCATTTAATTAGCAGGTCACTGTTCCTCTAGCAGAGGTTTTGTTTGATAAATCTAGTCCAGTAAAAGGTTTTATATTTTCAAATTTTGCATCCCAAGTTTTGTTTTAGTATTTTTTTTTTTTTTTCTCGCTAGGTAATAATTAATAATTAATAATTATCGCCCTCAGCATGTCTATTTTCAAAAGCAAGGTTACGAGAAACAAAGAATTAATTAACAACGGCCTGACCTTGACGTTCGGTCTTGACCTACATTTTGGTACGTCCGCCTAATGTATCTACTGACACCAAAAAAAAGTAATTTTTAAAGATTTCTTGATTCTGGAGTCACAGTGACCTTGATTATTGACCTTGACCTAAATTTTGGTACATGACAAACCGTCTCCCCGAAAGTTTCTCAATGGACACAATTTTTTTTTTAACAATTTCACGATTTTGGGGTCACAGTGACCTTGACCTTTGAAACTGACGTACATTTTGGTATGTGACACACCGTGTCCCCCTAATATATCCACTGACACAAAAAAAATGTTATTTTTAATAATTTTCTGATTTTGGGGTCACAGTGACCTTTGATCGTGACCTAATTTTTGGTATGCGACACTTCATTTCCCCATATTGAATCCACTCACAAAAAATGAGTAATTTTTAATGATTTCCTTGGTCACAATGACCTTTGACGTTGATTCTGTGGTCACAGTGACCTTGACTATTGACCTGGATCTAAATTTTGGTACATGACAAACGGCTCCCCATAATTTCTCAATGGACTAAAAATATCATGATTTTCAATGATTTCAAGATTTTGGGGTCACAGTGACCTTGACCTACATTTTGGTAGGTGACACATCGTGTCCCCCTAATGTATCTACTGACACGAAAAAATGTTATTTTTAATAATTTCCTGATTTTGGGGTCACAGTGACCTTCGACCTTGGCCTATTTTTTTGGTCTGTAACACTTCATTTCTGCCTATTGAATCCACTCACAAAAAAATTTGAAACTTTTAATGATTTCCTGATTTTTCAGAAAATGTTCACAGATATAGACCGGACATGAACACTTCAGTGATTTCCTGTTTTTTAGGCCAGTGACCTTCAACCTCTGACCTCGACCTTCATTTTGGTACGCGACACATCGACTCCACGTAGGGTATCCACTCACCAAAAATTAGAACTGTAGATAGAAAACTGTCCCAGATATAGACCGGACACGAGGGACGGACAGATGGACGGAAACCGCCATCACATAATACGTCCGCCTTTTGGCGGGCGTATAAAAACCATAGACCTATTTGAAAATCTATGTGAGTGTTTGAAGTATGGAATTGTGGGAATGAAATTATGTGTTGTCCTAGATGGTAAAGTATGATTTTACCAATATTATAATCTCTCTAATAATTCAATCCTATCAAAATTCAATCACCCCTACATTTTATGGTGGGAAATTTCACTTCCTGTGATTGAATTATTATATGCTTGCTATATTTTCAATGCAGAACCATTCCAACTACAACAGAAACATTTATCCAAAAAAATATATATAATAATACATATTAATATATTATGTTAATATATATTCAGGCTTGCAAGTGGCTCAAAGTGAAAATATATTATAGGAGGAAATTTGCCAAAATATAGGAATTTTCCTAATAAAATAAAGGAAATAAAGGAGTGTAAGACAGGTCACTACTACATTGTATGTTCCAAACTTGGTATTTTTTTTCTGGTGTAATCGAGTTATTCTCACTGAATGCGATCATAGTGGTGGTGATTGAGGAGACCCGTTCTGCTACTTGGTTCAAGAAAGATAGTTTGAAATGTTTTCAGCCGAAGTGAGGCAAATTTTTTTGTCTGAAATGTATTTCCTCATGCCGATTTGAGTCATTTCAAAGCATTGGTGAAAGTTTTCATGAGCAAAAGTCAAAATATAGGAGGTTTGGAGTAAAATATAGGAAACTATAGGAATGACTAAAAAATATAAGGAAATATAGGAAATATAGGAGGCACTTGCAGGCCTATATATTAGCAGGTCTACAAACCATCAACTATAGGCCTATGAGAATGAAACGTATAAAATACAGAACGTAATCTGTGGAAACAAATAGTTTGTAGATACCTGTACTGCCCATAGGCCTGATGGTGTATTCATTAAGTGTGAAGCCCTGCTCCAGGGCAACTCCTCTCATATGTTTATTAAACTGGTCGCTGCCCGTGAAGTACAGTAATGCACAGAAATATTGATCGTGTGGAATTAACCTGCAAATATACGAAAAGTAGGGCATACTCTGTACAGCTGACAGAACGTTTCTCCAGGGGTCCGATGTTATGGCAAACAATTATTATGTCCACTTACAGATATTTAAATGTAATATGGCATTTGAATAGGTTATTTAGACATGCCTAACAGAAATATATTGGACAACATGAATGCATGATAAGTTCTGATCATACATGTATTACAATACTTTGGGCGCGGGTAAACTTTTCCAATGACTTGCAACCCACCACCTGCATGCTGTGGTGGAAAACAAACCAAACACCTTCAGTTCTTCTTGGAAAGGGAGACAAATCTTTTAGACAATGACCATTTCACCATCTCCCCCAGCTTGCTGACATGAAAGCAAATTGAAAGATGGCAGTTCCATCAACGACTCCGGGAATTACAGGCAAAAATCATTTATGTGGCCAGAAAAATCTCTTGAAAACAGATATTTTTTGCTAGATATGAATTGTGAAAAATTTGTAATTCTGGTGAAAATAATGGAACATCAACATCACTAAATTTGGGCTTTTTTGATGTGTCTATTTCGAGCTTTTTGTTAATTTTTTTTATTTGGGCGCAGGTAAACGGTATGAAAATCGATCTGTATAAACCCTTGCAAAGTAACGTTATTAGGTCGACCAGCCCAAGTTTTAAGCCAATATGACCATACCTGATATCAATTCTCCTGAATGAATGCTCCGTACCATCCTTATCTTTAGGAAGTCTGCACACACCCTGTAAATATACATTAACACATATTCACATTTCCACAACTGATTACATAGCGGGAGTTCAATATAAAGACAAAGCCAAAAAAAGAAACAATACATCTCTTTCCATGAAATTTCCTGGAAATCTATTCAGAATCAAAGAAAATCTCCAATCCCTTGCATGCTTTTTCACAGCACAATGATGGTGGGCTTGCAATGTTGTAACATAAGGCTGGCCACTATGATGTCATAATCTAACATGCAAAATTGTCAGGGCAAACTTCGTTTTGATGAATTTAACCCAGGTTTTGTTGGATTTTCATGAAATTTCAGGATAAAAATGTACAAAAAAAGTTCAGATGATGTGTGAAATTTCACTACTCTGAGAAAAATTGGACCTGATATTATGCTGAAAATCCCGTTCCCTGAAAATGAGAGACAGACAGTAGTAGTTTTAATTCACAAGTTAATCAAAGAATTTAATACAACTTTTTTGTGAAAATATGATTGATTTTCAGTTTGAAAAACAGGAAGATGAGCAATTAAATAAAACTAAGTGACTACATTTATTCCTTCAGGAGATCTACCATAACTATCTATAACACAAAGTTTATCTATCAAATCTATCTGACTCTCTCATATGCACTTTGACAGTTTCTCACCATATACTTTGATTCACCCAAAGATAACTGGTCAGTCACAAGTTCTGCATCTTCCAACGCCTTGACCACCTTCTGTAACAAGTGGGGCTACAAAAGAGTGGAGTGTTTGAAACAAATATAATTATATTCATTGAAAGTTCTACCAAAAAACCGCTGCACACTTTGCATGAAAACATACAGATAAGCCATGTAAAGAGCAAGTTGACAGATTTTTTTCTACAAGAAAGACATCAAATTGAATTTATAACACAATAAAACAGATACAGTGAAAAATGTATTGAAAATATATCCTCTGATCAGTGACATCGGGCTTTGATTATGATAACGATGTACAATGTCAACTAGTCGGTTGTGTCCAGCATCCTATTGTGACGTACGTTGCATAACAATTGGGTATGACAACTTCAACAAAGGCATTACGTTTTAGCTTTGTGACATTGTTGGCGTCACAATACAAATGTTGCCCAGGACATTCGCTACTGTGGCTCGCTACGAGCAATCATAATCAGGCTCCGACGTCATGAGTCAGCAAGTCACGGCCTTCGACGTTTCCAAACAGACGAGATATTGGGGATTTCAAGATTGTTTTTTATAAACTTTGAATGACCATTTCTAAAAGCAGTAAACTGCAATTAAATGTCAATTATAACCTCTTACAAGAATTTAGCATCAATAAATTATGTGGGAACCATTTGATAGGACCGTTAAAGGAACCCGATGTCCATTCGGATGTGAATGCCTCCATTCCAGATCCAGTAAAACATATGACCATTCTAGATAATAATGCAGTTGTGTTGCTAACCAGACATATTACTATTTGGGTTAACTTCAAGAGTATTATGTTAAAAGCCTGAAAATTAGGCACAGGACATTAACCTATCACCCCCTCAGAGGATATGGTACATTCCAGAACCTTTTAACCCAGGATATATGTATACATGGAATATGAGTATCATTCTGATTTGCAGGGGGGTTATTATAATGCCAGGTGGTTATTTTTCAGGCTTACATTTCTATACATAGCATACTTCTCAGTGAAATGGGTGACATTGTTCTATTCAGCAAAACTTGTCTATAATTCGCCGACAATAAACGGTAAACACCATGATATCCTGGTGAGAAGTAAACATTGTTCAATTCAGCTAAAGGACCTGGTGCGGTTTAATGAGATTTTGACCCCTAGGAGGCGCGGTCTGGCATGCCAAAATGAAATATCACATACGAAATAAAGTTTTCAGTTAGCGCAAAGTATATTATATGCTCTGAGTATTTCGTAGGCTGTGGGTCCTACGTTTTTTTAATAACAGCATCTTGAAGCACGCCAGGTCCTTTGTCTATAATTCACTGGCAATGAACCAATCAAACTTCAGTTAAATTATTTCTGATGATAAGATGTTATCATCAAAGGCAAAGACAATCCTTTTGAAGTATAATATCGCAAATGAACCATCCAAACATTGTAGAACAATTTTTATTTATTTATTATTTTTATGACAGAGTAAATGCAGTTAATTATTGCCTCAGCAATTTCAGTATCAATGTATGGGATCCGCTATTTTATCACGGCTATTTACGTCACTGGATCAATGGTTTAAACATTACCCCCTCTGGATAGGTGGACATATTTGCACCCCTTCATCCCTCCTCCCCCCCCCCCCACCCGCTTACGTGTAATTTTTACAATAAACATGATCTTAATTTATTTTGGTGACCAACTGAGTAGAGATCATTTGGTGGGCACAAATCTTTGTGTAAAAGACATCAATTGCATGTATTGGTATTTGTCTGACTGGTAGGTATGTGTGTATTATAATTCAGCAGTTCTTGAAAGATAGTTTTAAAATAAAGGACCTGGAATGAGAATTATTTTGTACAACCATGCATGCATATTGTCATGGCCCAGTGAGATTATGATGGGAATATTTCATGATCTCTCATTGGTATGATAGTAGTTTCGGGCACTGTTGAGGTTAATTTTCTTTCGCAGTTAGGTTTTTTACCAGGGTTGTCCCCTCTTTCAAGGCTAAGGCATACCACAAACCTTTTTCTTTGATTCTGATGTAAAACTGGGATGAGTCAACAAGATGTCAATATCACCACTGGAAGCTGCACCTGGAAATGGGAATATAATAATAATATTCAGGATTCATATACTTACAGCAGGAAAATAATCCAGGAGTTTTTCAGGACTTTCCAGGTCAATAATTTTAATTTTCCAGGAACCATTTACAATAACTCACAATAAAGATAAGCAAATTACTGAAGTTCAGGAACAAATTTTGGCACAGTGATATGTGGCATTAGATCGATGGTTCTCCTATAAGACGAACGTATAAATCTTCCAGGAGTTTAACTTTATTTTTAAGCATTTTCCAGGACTTCCCAGGTTAGCAATTAAATTCCATGAGTTTAAAAGCCTTTTCAGGAGGCGTATGAACCCTGGATATTTATGGATTATAACAATGATATGAAGTGTTACAGATGGACGTAAGGATGAACATCCCCCCCCCCCCCCCCGGGGCCAATGCAAAGATGAATCATGGAGGTTAAGTATTTGAATAACCAGAAACTGTTAAATCTCCAACAGAGTAATATACCTTGTCATGGCACACAAGTGATCCCCATCGAATGTTTTCGGCTGCAGTATGTTTGTGCTGTATGTGTTATGAGTGATGGTCTGTTTGTGTTGCACATATGAATGATGAGCTGTTTGTACATACTATGAGTGATGATATGTTTGTGCTGTATGTGTTATGAGTGATGGTCTGTTTGTGTTGCACATATGAATGATGAGCTGTTTGTACATACTATGAGTGATGATATGTTTGTGCTGTATGTGTTATGAGTGATGGTCTGTTTGTGTTGCACATATTATGAATGATGATCTGTTTGTACATACTATGAGTGATGATATGTTTCAGTCTTTTCGATGAGCAGATTAAGGGCGAGTTGTAAATCACTCTCCTGAAATGCTTTGGGGGAGCTGTCGCTCTCCTTGTCAATTGCTCGCCCAAAACACTACTGGGAGAGCTATCGCTCTGCTGGGACGAGAGATAAAATAATTAATACAGCTATTGAAGAACTTTTGTCAAGCTATTTTAATATCATTAATTAGTTTATCTTTTTTTCAACAAAATAATTAACCAAAACAATTGTAAATATCTTCCACAATCTATGATTATTTCAAAGACGAATTAAAAAAGTTCTTACAGATAATGAACTTTATTTAGATTTGAACTTCTTTTTTTCAAATTTTCTGTTCAACTATTACTAGCATAATTTAAATGGAATATATTTATCAGTTTTATGTAATTTTCAGTTTTTTAATTAATTTCTAATGTACATGTATGTAAATTATTCTAAATATTTTCAACTTGGTATATACTATTTTTCGTCTGCTTCGCAATGATGGCATTGCTTATTTTAGAATATACAATTCAATTCAAATCTATTTACTGGGTTCATCTTTCTCGGACCCAGAATGAACAAGAATGGATATTCCATGGACCTTCCCTTCAAGGTGCCTCAAGATATTACTCTTCGTTACGGAATTGGTACCCTCTACATAGCTGTCAAATGCTTTTTTGGCTGCCCCGCGGAGATTAGGATGTCCGGAGATCTTGTCTTTATACCGTGCACACAGCTTGCACCAGACGAATGTGACGTACTGCCGACCATCCCTCTCCTCAGTTGTAAAACCGATGTGTTGTTGAACGGCTGTTCCCCAGTTGTTGAAAGTTTTCAACTCCACTTTGTTTCCTTTCGGAATGCCTGCCATCGCTAAAGAGACGATACAAGAAATGTTCAACAGGATTATCGCTCGAGCAAAAGATGGAGGTTGCATGTCACGTACGCCGATCTCCCGCAGCTCTCGTCGGTACAAATTGCCCGCCCAGAGAAACACGTGCTCGCTGATTTCCCTGTAACAGATGATGAACCAATGATCGTGCTCGTTGTGTCTTAATAAGCCAATCACGCATCACTTTGCAAAAGGTGTTTGGTCAGGACGTTCGCGTTATGCGCATGTCAAAAGTTAGAAGTTTATTTCCGCTTTCTGTTTGAGTTTTCTTCGGAGGTACTCGTTGAAAATTAAAGTTTTACGGGAGGCGATTCTATTGTTTTATGATACCATTTAGCTGGATTTCGTTACAATTATGGGCGAGTGATAAATCGGTCGCCTGGAGGTCTTTGGGCGTGTGTGGGCGCGAGCGCGAGCGATCGCTCGCCCTTCCTCGCAGAGACTGATGTTTGTGCTGTATGTGTTATGAGTGATGGTCTGTTTGTGTTGCACATATGAATGATGAGCTGTTTGCACATACTATGAGTGATGACATGTTTGTGCTGTATGTGTTCTGAGTGATGGTCTGTTTGTGTTGCACATATTATGAATGATGATCTGTTTGTACATACTATGAGTGATGATATGTTTGTGTTGTACATACTATGACTGATGATATGTTTGTGCTGTACATACTATGAGTGATGATATGTTTGTGTTGTACATACTATGAGTGATGATATGTTTGTGTTGTACATATATGAGTGATGATATGTTTGTGCTGTACATACTTTGAGTGATATGTTTGTGCTGCACATACTATGAGTGATGATATGTTTGTGCTGTACATACTATGAGTGATGATATGTTTGTGCTGTACATACTGTGAATGATGTTTGTGCTGTACATACTGTGAGTGATGATGTTTGTGCTGTACATACTTTGAGTGATGATATGTTTGTGCTGTACATGTACATACTGTGAGTGATGATGTTTGTGCTGTACATACTATGAGTGATGATGTTTGTGCTGTACATACTATGAGTGATGATATGTTTGTGCTGTATGTATTATGAGTGATGATATGTTTGTGCTTTACATAATATGAGTGATATGTTTATGTTGTTCATACTATGAGTGATGATATGTTTGTGCTGTAATTAAGTACCGCATGAACATATCACTCATAGTATGTACAACACAAACATATCATCACTTATAGTATTACAGCACAAACATGTCATCACTCATAATACATACAGCACAAACATATCATCACTCATAGTATGTACAGCACAAACATCATCACTCACAGTATGTACAGCACAAACATATCATCACTCACAGTATGTACAGCACAAACATATCATCACTCAAAGTATGTACAGCACAAACATCATCACTCACAGTATGTACAGCACAACTATATCATCAATGTCACAGAACTAACCTCTTCTGAAGCTGCCACACACTTTGGCATCATAATCTGGGTCTAACTTCTCAATGGTTTTAAATAGTTCAGCCTGCAAAAATAGAAGATAAGAATAAGTGTCCTGAGAAACTTGAGGATTATGGACTCCAGAGGACATTAAGAAGACAAATCCCTTGGGAAAAGCACAGTATTGAACAATCAAATTTTAGAGTTTTGTTTTTCAACCATGAATGTCCTGACACCAATGAAATTTACCTCTAGTTGAAGCATTTCCTCCCTGGGGATTCTTTTCTCAAAGTCCTCGTAATGTCTGTAACATAGCAGATGAAACACTAAAATTTGACGAAGTCAGTCAACGTAACTTTGAACATTAATACCTAAACAATACAACATTTGAGGACTGAAGCACTGCTATTTTCTCATCATCCATGAGAAATTTTGAATTCCCCATGATAAATAGTTTGAAATCAGGATACATGTAAACAGACTAGAGGCTATTAACAGATAGTGTCGCTCCTCCAAATTTTTCAGTTAGCATAAAGTATATTATGTTGTGCTTTGAGTATTTTGTATGTCCTGGGTCTATTTTGAAGTGAAAACAGCACACTTTTCTCTCTGTAAACATATGAAGCCAGTCCAGGAACCAAACGGTGTTTGGGTACCGTAACAAAAAACTATATTGACACAGTCAGTATTTCGGGGTTAAGTTTATCTTGGTTCTAGACTGGCTTCATATGTTTACGGAGAGGAAAGTGTGCAGTTTTCACCTCAAAATAGATGATTTTGTACAAATCCAGTACTTCCAGATGCTGTTATTAAAAAATTATAATACCTAGGGCCTACAAAATAGTCGGAGCATAAGCATAATATACTTTAAGCTAACTGAACGATTTCTTTCTTATGTGATACTTCATTTTGGCACTCCAAACCACAACTCGTGGGGGTCAAAATCTCATTAAACCACACCAGTTCCAATCATAATAAGATTTGAAGGCTAAACTTTCACCTAAGCAAACATCTATTTACCAAAATTATCTCACCTGCAGAAAAAAATCGATATATCATCAAAGAAATGTTTATTAAAGTTTTTTCGTAAAGTTGGACCCTCAGGTTGGATACAATATCCAACATCGCAGAACTGAGTTTACATACGGTAATCCCTCTAATCATTCAATCTCCCTATCAAAATTCAATCACCTCCAATTATGAGGACAAAATTCAATTTGAATATGATTATCCTGTAAAATCATTGAAATGAAGAACAAATAATGCATTATATGCGTGCTATTGAACCATTTTGTCAACTTCCCGTTCTAATAAATTTGATCACCCCACATTTTATGGTGGGGAATTTCACTTCCTGTGATTGAATTATTAGAGGGATTACCATAATCAGAGATTGAATACCTCGATGTTTGTCCTTTCCAAATCCAAATGATGACACATTATATGTACTTGAATACCAAACCTCAAGATGCTTCACTTACTTCAAACCTATCTGCTGATGATGGTTGAGCTTGTCTGTGTGTTTTCTCAAATCTACAAGGAAAAGAAAGAGATCAATGTGATCCTATCTATCATTACTGTTCAAGAACGATGCTGGTTTAGAGATGTCAGAATAATGCAAGCTTAACATTGGAACGACGACGCTGTTGCAGCAACTACGGCAAATCACGTCATAATTCAATCACGGGAAGCGAAATTTCCCCATCATCTAAAACACGGGGGTGATCAAATATACTAGAACAGGAAGTTGATAAAATAGTCCAAAATCATTCAAATAATTTATTATCTCTTGTTAATTCAACGATTTTATAAGACGACAAAAATGTTGGAACAAATTAAATTTTTGCACAAAATTTGGGGTGGTTGCATTATCAGGAGATTTAACACATGAAGAAATTTGTTCCGACGAAGTAGGCTACCGTTTGCAAATTGTCCGGTAACGAGTCCATCTGAATTCTTTTGTCGGCAAAATAAGGAAAACCGTTGAAATCAGAACCTTCATTTTTGGCATGAAGGCGCATTAGGGCACTGTTACCAGCAAGTTCTGAGCTGATCTATTTTTGATGAAAATTTCTGGTGATTTTTTTTAATGAAAATCACTGGTGATTCTGACTTGCGACGTGCCAATCTTAATATAGGCAGGATTTCAACTGGGTGTCCAAGAATTCAGTGCGCATCGGAGTCCTAATGCCTATCCTACTTCCTAGGTCCTGTGACGTTAGTCACCCTGTTCACATGTGTGTCATGGGCATGCTGATTTGGTACAGATAATTGGCTCCCATATTTTGCTCAGTTACATAAAAAAGAAAATACGCTGGTGGCATATATTTAACTTGCCTCTACCTTCAATAAGCTGGTGGCATATATTTAACTTGACTTACCTTCAATAAGCTGGCGACATATATTTAACTTCACTTACCCTTAATAAGCTGGTGACGTATATTTAACTTGACTTACCTTCAATAAGCTGGTGGCATATATTTGATTTGACTTGCCTTCAACAAGCTGATGGCATATATTTAATTTCACTTACCTTCAATAACCTAGTGGCATATATTTGACTTGACTTACCTTCAATAAGCTGGTGGCATATATTTATTTTGACTAACCTTCAATAAGCTGGTGGCATATATTTAACTTGACTTACCTTCAATAAGCTGGTGGCATATATTTATTTTGACTAACCTTCAATTAGCTGGTGGCATATATTTAACTTGACTTACCTTCAATAAGCTGGTGGCATATATTTATTTTGACTAACCTTCAATAAGCTGGTGGCATATATTTAACTTGACTTACCATCAACGCTCATAATTCCGTCTTGAACAAACTTCTGAGCTGCAGCAGGACTTTTAGAAGCAAAAACAAAAAACAAAAAAACACACTTCACAAACATTGCAACTAACAGGTTGTAAGAAATTCACTCTTAACGAGAGGAAAACCGGTTGTCTTCCCTGATGAATAATTTATATCCCACCAATTTGATCACTCTCCAAAATCATTCAGATAACGAAGAAATAATGCATAAACTTCATGATTTTGGACCATTTTGTCAACTTCCTGTTCTTATAAATTTAATCACCCTCTAATTTCAACGTGGGAAATTCCACTTCCTGTGATTGAATTATTAGAAGACTTCCCATAATCTGGATAAGAAATCAAATTTATCTAAAATGCATGAGGGCATTTTGAGATTTTTACTATTCCATTTAACGTAGTGAATTATTATGTAAAGTTGATCATACCCAACACCTGTCACCTTGGTCAGTTCATTGATCGCCATACTTTTATCATCAGCATGGATCTGAAAACAGATTGAACATCTCCAATATAGCTGTAACTTAAAAAATTAAATTATTAACTTATTAATAATGGTTTATAAATATAAGTTAGGAAAGACAGACTGGTGAACATACATACACAATGCTGATATACATGCATTTAGTATGTAAGATCATGTATGTAAAGGTCTCTAATTCTTTTATACTTTCAGACATCAGCTAAAAGTTCATTCCTGAAAAACTGTTTCTATTTTTATGTACATGTACGTATATAGACATGGGATTCAAAAGTAGGTAAATTAGTGATCAAAACAGTCAACATACAATTACTGATATTATTATGTTCAGATAATCCAAAATTGTAATAGGAGATTCAACTGATTATAATCAAAGTCCTAATTATGAAAAAAACAGCAATCACGATCTTCAGCTGCCGGAAAATTCTTTGTGGCTGGAGGTAGACTGAAGGAAAATAGTTTTTCTTTACAAGTTATCTTGTGATTATTATAAAAGTTGTTCCCCCTGATTGTGATCAGAGAGGGAACATAGTTATCTCCCTTACACCATGAGCTGACCTTTTCAAGCTTCAAAAGCTTCCCCGTCTTTAGGAATTCATCTATCTTCTTTCCAATTTTGTCTCCAATTCCATCCTGTAAAGAGAAATGAACATGTTAATTAGGGAATAGTAATTAAAAAGTTAAAATAAATAATTAGTATAATGTGGACTGCAGTGCATTATGCAAGCAAAAACACGGTACCAAAACAAATTAAATGTTTCTGGTCAAATCCTTCAGCACGCCATATTCGTGAAATTCTGGTACCGTAAACTGGGGTGTATTTAGACAGTGGGGTAAATTCGGGCAAAAGACCAAAAAAAGTACACAAGTTCATTTTTTATATTTATTATAAAACAAACCTTATTTTTTCTACTATTGTTTTCTACATCAAACGACATCAAAATGATCATCTTAGCCGCTAGAGGGTTTTGTCTGGAAGTTTGAAAACTTGGTACATTTTTTTTTCCGTAATTTCAATTTTTGCAAAACTTCTACTGCTCACGAAATTCCAAAGCCCAGGCCATATGTTGATGGATACTTTCCGAAACACATAAATAATTGGCGATACAATGGAGCCAAAAAATAAAATAAATTTTTATATATGTCACCAGCTTATTGAAGGTAGAGGCAAGTTAAATATATGCTACCAGCTTATTGAGGGTTGTGGCAAGTTAAACATGTCAACAGCTTATTTTTTCGAGAAATGTTCAGTTTGGACCTTTGGCTGGAATTTTTCTGGACAAAGGGGTAAACCAAGACACGCTAAAAATAACCGATAAAGATATTTCCGTGGTGTCCGTTCCAATTTGTTACCTGGAAAATGTCGATAGCAGATGGTTATGCTCCAAAAAACACAAATTTTACGAAATCGTGAAGCCATGTACCAAATTAAAAATTAAAGCTGATTACAACATTTCATGATACCAAGAGATATCTTCCTTTCGCCAATTTTTCGAATTTACTCGTAGGTCATGGAATCTCCGGAAATGACTATAAAATGGCTCTAGCGGTTTTATTTAGTGCTCAGGTGTCCGAATACGCCTCACAGAAGGCATATTTTCTGCCCGACGTTGCATAATTAGTACTTGTCCAAATTGACCCCAACACCTGTGGACTAAATTCTAAGAGCTTATATGTGGGACGTCATTAAATATCTGTGCCTGATAGGACTACATTCTGTAGAACAATGAAATGTGTGGATGAGAAAAACCTTCAAATCCATCCGAATACACCCCAGTTTACAGTACATAAAGCTTGCACCCCACTTCGAGTGGATTTTCACACACCATCTGACAGTTGTCTTGGTATTGCGTAAACTATGAACATGCTCCAGAAATAATTATCATATATTATTGAAAAGCAAATTTCTCAGACTGTGGTTATAATTATGTGAATTTATTGGAACTTGCTATTCAAATTTACATGCACATCATCATTGAAAATGAGCCTCCATTTTCAAATGTTTATATTTTCAGAAGTTCCAAATTTTCCATTCAATTGTTAACTTTCCTGAGTATAACATCCCTTTAACAAAATACTGGTGCCTCAGGTTTTTCAAATTTGGCACAGATTTTTTTCTGTGGAGTTTTTAATTGAACAAAATTGAAAAAAAATGCAATGGCCATACTTTGAACTTTAATATCGTCATTTTTGGAGGCATTTGTTGATCGATTTTTCAGTAACATTTTCAAACTTTTCATTTATTTATTTTCGTCACAAAACCTTCATGATAAATTAAGAAATAATAATCTGATGTGAAACAAAATAGATTTTGTCCACTTTTCCTCGCAGAAAAGCAGAAATTTTGAAGAAAAATGTTCAGAAACCTCACTTTTCTGGTACCCACATGGCCGCCATTTTGAATTTACCCATGATCCTCTGCTCAGGGGGTCATGCAAATGGGTTCAAAATGACCCCAATATTATAAACTACAAAGTCACGGAGTATCAGGTCTCAATTGTCTGTCGTTCTGGAGATAGGTAGAGAGTTTAATGGGGGCCCACCCCACCAGCCTTGGTGGAGTTAATAACACATAAATGTTTCATTATTCTTTGATTTGACTTTAGTATTTCTTCATTACTCATTCTCCAGGTAAAATAATGCAATCCTATACATGAACAGAAAAAGCTCACAGAAATAAGATGTTCCTCAGGGAACCATTTACATGTTGCAATATTTATCCAACATCCATGTTCTACATCATAGACTGCTGTAGAGTGAATGAAATGGATAACTTGAGACAACTTATAAATAAAGTTGAACCAGTTTATTATAGCACATTAACCTGGTAGTAGTTGAGATGTTTTTGATCCAGGGTGCACCCAGACATGAACTGATTGCAGTGAACCGTTAAATTTAACCTACATTATTAGGTAAAACCTAGGTCATGACTTACTAAAGTACGATCAAGAGAAAGCATTTTAAACTGCTCATGAATTAAAAATGACACAGCTATGACGTTGTGGGTCAAATTATTTTCGGATTAAGCTGATATCATACTTTCAAACTTTAACTTGCATAGTCTACTTGGCCTGCTCGAGCTACTTGCAGTGGCTTCAATTATTTTATTCTAGACAGCTTGTTCTATTTTATTTTCAATAGCTTACTGTTTATTGAAAGGAGGAGAAATATATCTTATAACTCTAGGGCTGAATAATTGACACATGTATATCATCACAATGAATAATTTGTTGTTGAAAGGAAAATTATTCAAACCCAAGCCCTCAAACTCTATTCAAACTCAAGCCTCAAACTCTATTCAAATGCAAGCACTCACACACTATTCAAACTAAGCTCTCAATGGTTTTCACACCCAAGCTCTCAAATGCCTTCCAAACTCAAGCTTCCAAACTCTATTCAAACTCAAGCCCTCAAACATTAATCAAACTCAAGCTCTCAAACTCCATCCTATCTCAAGCTCTCAAACTCAAGCTCTCAAACTCAAGCTCTCAAACTCTATTCAAACTCAATCTTTCAAGTTTCTATTCAATCTCAAGCCATGTTTCGGGGAAGCCTCTCTCCCAAATCACTTGCACATGTTTTTCAGTTGGTTATTTCTATTCCTTGAATATGCAGAAAACAAAATAGAGAAAAGTTGCTGAAATTTTATTGGAGAAGTACTGTTCACTGAACTTTCATAATGAACGTTAAGCCTACTATGTCAGCCCAATCGGAAGTGAAATCACAAGATGTCTACTTCAGGGTACATAATTCATCGTTGAATTTCAGCCCTAAATTAAAGGTTTGCAATATTTCTTCCTTGATCTACATGTAATGCCGAAGAAAAACTGCTTTTCGAAGAAATAATTTCCTAAAGAACGGAAATTTTGTGAGGCCCTTTCAAGGCCTTTTGACGCCTTGTAATTTAAATTGTCCTTTCTAGGCAATTCAAGGCTTTCAAGGTTGCTGTAACAAAGGGTTTTACGATACCTACCAATTTCTTGGCTTCTTCACCACTGGTTATCCTGGTGGGATGTTTAGCCAGAACACCAGCAGCTTTCCGGTACACGTTATATTTATGCATCGCACGACTCACATTCTTCTCAAAGTTTGCCAGTTCTGAAAAATACAAATTTATAGTAAATTCAACTTATTTGAAATTTGACATACTAGAAGAGTTTGCAGTGTTATTTTACGTAAAAGGACAGAACTTTCAAACAGTCAATAATATTAACTCATTGAATAGCATCATTCTTTCTTACTGTTAAATAGTAAAAGATACCACTAGTTCAAAAAAGCTCTGGATTTTACACTGGCGAATAAGGATGACGTTTATTCCATTTACAGAGAGCAGAACATTACGACAAGGGCTGGTGAGAACAAAGTCGTTTATGACATCCTGTTAAAACTTGGCTACCGCAAGCCAGAGTTATGTCGGGAAACTCACAGGGCTATCGGAAAGAGTGAGGTATCATTCGAAGTATAATGAAACATATTCTCCCAGACAACTCTCACTGACTGAGAGCGGAGAACAATAGATCAGCTGTTCCATCAGCTGTGAATGACCTGCATGTCCTGGGGTATAGATTCAATGCTACCAGTGTCTGATCCAGGCTGATGAGCCTTTTAATAACAGTGTTACAACAGATTTGGGAGTGATGAGTTTGGGCGCCCCCTCCTCCACACCCCCCAAAAAAATGTTTTTTTATTTTTAAATCAAATTCTTTATCTGAACATGCTGAACCCAATACTAATGCAACTAATGTTGCTAAATATCAAGTTGTCAGGCTGTATTCAGACCATTTAATACTCCCAGAGCTTCCATGGGCTTTGACAATCCCACATTGCGGCCTATTTCAGTATAAATTGCCAGTCTCTCTTCGCCGCGTAACTATGGGTGCTCAAACTAAAAGTTCACATCAGGCCCTGGCTACAACATGGTCTGGCACTCATTTTTCTTAATAAATTTAGGATAAATGATTTATACCTGAAAATCTGATTTATCAAATTTTCCCACCCCTTGTCAGTCGATATCTTCCCAATGGCTTGAATCTAGACACGAGGAAGATACGAGAAATGTCCCATTAAATTTCTCCTCAACTCAATTTCAATTTTCAAAAGTTGGTTGCACGCGCATGCGCCATGTAACCGGAACATAGCGATAGTGACATCATCACGGTCACGTTTTTTCAGCCCAACAGGTCTCTACAAGTGCAAACGATCTCTACCGGTAATAAAACTATATCTACCGATCGTTTGCACTTGTAGAGACCCGTTTGGCTAAAAACCGTGACCGTGATGATGTCACTATCACTATCAATCTCACGTTCGGCTATTTCCGTATTGGCGGAACGAGCCTCTCACATAGAAGACACAAATCCCCACCCGAGGGAGCGTATGGCGATCAAGTAGTGAGCCGACTACGAAATATTGCCTTTGGTAATCGAGCGATCCGATTGCATTTTATTGTGAAATGAAGTTAATTTTAACCAAACAAACATAACTCATTCAAATTATACAAAACTATTTCTATGTTTAGTTGAATAATAGCAATCTATCCCCAGAACTCAGCAACTGGGCTAATTTCCGCCAATAGACGAATGAGAGATTGGTTCCGCCGAAAATTAATTAATTGTGCGCATGATCAGATTCTCTATTGTACTGAGCATCCCATTTGGGACAGAGTACAAAACACATACAAAGTAGAACAAATAAGAAAGTAAACAAACAGGTGCGACGTTTCCGTTTTCGCTCCCAGAAATCCATTAGGCCAGAGGTCAGTTTTCGCAGCTAAAGTGAGTTCTGGGGCTAGATTGTATCGCTATGTTCCGGTTACATGGCGCATGCGCGTGCGACCAACTTTCGAAAGTTGAAATTGAGTCGAGGAAAAATTTAATGGGACAGGTGCGAGAGAAAGGAGTACCTTGAGATGATCGTGGCTGTAAGCATAACGTGATCCTTCCCAAGTATTTAAGGTATGTCTTGACGACATTAGGTTGGTCGATTCGTCTGCTGTGCTGTATTGTGCGCTACATTTTCTGGTCAAACGTGTCCTCCTAAATGATATAACGCTAGGGCTCTCCTCCTTAGCGGGGAGAGCCCTACTAGGTGTACCCCATATATTATACATCTCGCAATATTTGTCCTCCGATATACAAGGACTGCTACCTGTGATCCGAAGGGGGGTTGTCCACAACAAGGGGAAATGTCCACAGGGGGAAACGTCTGGAGTAGTAAAGAATAGGAACCATAGTAACCCGTGTGTGGAATGAGTCATGAATGAAATTTTCCTAAAATCCTCACAATTGCAACCGTTTTCCAACTATTTAATATTGGGAGTAGTAAAGAATCATTCAGGGAGGATAAACGGTTGCAATTGTGAGGATTTGAAGAAAATTCCATTCATGACTGATTCCACACACGGGGATACTATAGTATCATGTATGGCTGTACATGGCTACCGGAAACGTCTGCACTGAGGGTAGCTAAATAATATATAGCCCTCACGAGTAGGAGGGCTATAGGTCGGCCCCAGTCACCTCCAGCGAGGGTTTTGGATAATTATATTACGAATCACCACCTCTGAAACTGCCGTAGGGCCTACATCTAATCTCTATCCCCTCCTGCGCACTATTTTAAAATCTTGCGCACTATTGTGAAATGTGAAATAGTAACGAATATATCGCCGTCTGAATTTTCCGGTCGACAACTTTCAATTTATACGCGCCATGTTCAATTGCAAACGGCCAGTACACATACATCGTGACGTCACCAACATGGCGGGTAGAGAGTTGAAGTTTTCGACTGCAAAATTCAGACGGCGATATATGCCTCACTATTTCACAATAGTGCGTAAAATTTTAAAATAGTGCGCAGGAGGGGATAGAGATTAGATGTACGGCAGTTTCAGAGGTGGGTGATTCGTAATAAAATTATCTAAAACTCTCGCTGGAGGTGACTGGGGCCGACCTATAGCCCTCATACTCGTGAGGGCTATATATTATTTAGCTACACTGAGTGTGGTCAGGGGGAATGTGGTCAGGGGGAAATTTCCTGGATTTATTTTCCTGCACGTCGTGGAAAAACCTACCCATCAAAAAATCGCAGAAATCAGCATTGGGATTTTCACCGGTCGGAGCTTTTCGTTTACTCATTGTGTTGTTGTTGTTGTTGTTGTAGTAATGTGTTGTTGTTGTAAAACTGGCTCGTATTGGAAACCGAAACAATCTGTTGATATCGGAGAACGTTGGACGAAAAAGCACACCGGATATCCCGATAAGATGAGAGGAAAATCTTGCCAAAAGCATCGAACAACAAAGTGATGGACTGACGCCGCCGGCTTTGTTGATTTCTGGACTCCACGAGGTCACTGGGGCACTTCTACTTCCGGTTCAAGGTCGTTGGCGATAAAGGTCAATAAAATGAATGCCGAAAGGAAACGCACAAGAAAAGAGAAACTAGACACAAAGTAAACTCGTGAGTGGGTAGATGATGTGGGCATTTGCAAATAGGCGACAAATTGGCTAAAGAAAGCTGCATCTATTTTAGTATCCTGTTCATTTGACCATCTCTGTTCCTTTTCTCGGTGGAAGAGGCTTAACCCGGAAATGAGGTCGGCGTGACGTTTGCGAGCTTCATATAAAAGGCGGGGCGACTCGTGGCACTGAAAAGAAGTCGAACATAACTTGTTTAGGTCGGTTGTCTCTTGTACCGTCTAACACAGCAGTCCCATCTAGCTGCCTATCTGATCTCCATTCCGTTTATTGGCAAAATGTGTGGTAAGTATATGCGACTGCATTTAAACTTCGTCTGCTAAAAAGTCTAAAACTTTGGATTATTTCAGATTATGACAGAATTTTGACAGTTCAGCCTCCGGCCCCAGTCGTTGTGACATTTGACGTGACACTTTTGCATGTTCTGGGAAAACGTTCACTTGCTTCTATCTCGTTTATTCTCAGAAAAATGTTTTAAGTTTCACTGTTATCTGTTTCACTTTCAGTCTCAACAGGTTGGGGGAAATACTTTGATCGAGGTATTATACCTTTATCGGGGTATTATACCTCGATCGAGGTATAGGCCTATACCTCGATTGGGGTATAGGGCTATGTCAGCCTCAGTTATTGTTAATTTATGGAAAATGTGGACATCCGCAAATACTCTGGACTGTATGGATCTTTCAACAACATCTATGGCTTCATTGTTCCACGATTTTCACAGCAACTTATTGCTTCATTTTATGCGATTAATCAATCAAATTAGCCACTCTAATATTTCAAAAATGAAACATGGCTTCAAATGACATATTCGGTGAAATTTATTATGTAAATGAAAATGGCATTGATGGCATACTTCCATCTCAAAGTCATATCCATGTTGCATGAATGTCGATGCACTGACTGATGAATAAATTAGATTAAATTGTCTGATGCAATGCACAATCTCGCATACACATGGCAGGGTCATAATACCCAGAGCAGAGGTCTGTTTTTTATGTGCACATGCTAGCAGTTTAGATTATGTATCTGTCAGTTAAACTTGATTTATTATCTAGGCATTGCCTCTCAAATCCTGCAATTTGTGCATGAACTTATATGGAAGTATGCCACCCCATGCTATTTTCATTTACAGAATAGATTTCACCGAATATGTCATTTGAAGCGATGTTTCATTTTTGAAATATTGAAGTGGCTAATTTGAATGATTAGTCGCATAAAACGAAACAATACATTGCCGTGAAAATCATGGAATAATGAAGCAATGGATACTGTTGAAAGATTCATGCAGTCCGGCATATGTGTGATTGTCCACATTTTCCATAAATATATAAAAACTGAAGTTGACATAGCCCTATACCCCAATCGAGGTATAGACTAATACCTCGATCAAGGTATAATACCCCGATCGAGGTATAATACCTCGATCAAGGTATTTTCCCCAACCTGCTCAATTGACTGGTAATTATTTCCGCTTCCAGTATTTGTAGAGCTCCCTGAATACTGAAAATGCATCTGCGCACACCCAATCAAATCAAAAGTCAGTAGAGATTTGCCTGGGCC
>JAVTVY010000245.1:0-34458 GCA_036873755.1 Hanleya hanleyi
CACTACCTTGAAAATCTTGAATTGCCTTGAAAATGACAATTTAAAATTCAAGGCCTTGAAATGCCTTGAAAAATGGGGAGTCGGGCCATGTACCTTGAAAAGGCCTTGAAAACGGGATTTCTTAGCATGTTGTTGTCAATTCTGTTGAGAGTTGTGAATGAATGTTGTATCGTCCTTTGTCATCCGTTAGCAAAAATAAGCCCCGGTTATTACCGTAAGATTATTTTCTCAAATGGTTCTCACACTGTGTAAAGGGAGACTATCCACGGTATACCGGTTCTCCTTAAAAACCAGAAACCTCACTTGATGTATGCTCTCGTAAGTGAGCCAAAGGTTCCCGACTGTATAATCTCGGTCACCGCATCTGCGCAATGAATATGTATAATGTCACCTGACCACTTGGGCCCGCTACATCGCGAACCCTCACATTTCCATTGAGTTTTAATGCCGAATGAATATTTTTCGGGTTTCCGACAGGTTCAGCAGAACGAAGTGGTTTTTGACGGCTTTTGAAAATTGTTTCGTATTTTGGCATTGAACATCATCTGCTAAATAGAAATTGTGGAAATGGTGTGCCTTTTCAATACAAATTGGCTGAAGGATGACAGGTATAAGGACTGGCTTTGCCAGCATGCAGATAAACACAAAGCTGTGTGTGGTGTATGTAAGAAAGATATTGGCGTCGGCAAAATGGGCGAGTCAGCCTCGACTTCCCATATGCGTGGCAAAAAACACATCAGCGGTATGGAAAATTTAAGACGGATCACGAGGGCCAGTAGCCCAATTACGGACTGCAATCTCAGAGAACGCCACAAGGCTCAGAGGACGACAGTGTGTGAATAAATATCCACAAGACATCACGTACATTTTAATGTGACAGAAACATCAGACTATCACACATCTTTAACATAAGTGTCATATCTGACATTTAATAGGCAGCGTATCGTCAATGCATAAGTATGAACAATAATATCTCAGCAAGATATTAGTAAAAGTTTATGTATCATTGGATACTGGTTGTGAAAAAAGGTATTAAGAAAAATTTGTCTGTATTCCTTTATTGCATAAAAAGTGTATACCTTGAAAACGGGAATTATTACCTTGAAAAGACCTTGAAAACTTGGCCTCCAAGGTGTACGAACCCTGGTTATGGTCATCACAGTCCCGACCCCTGTTGCAGTGACAAGCACTACTGGACCTGTCGATGTTCATCCAGGACCTAACACAGTGAAGAATGTTGTACATCCAGCGTGTAGAGTTCCGCATACAATTATATCTTCAACCAGACTTCAGCAATCCATGGATAATGTTCCCGAAAAAGATTTGGCTTAAAATATCTTCATTAATGGACAACGCAATGTAATCTCCGAATTTCTATGGCGCTCACCACAACCAGATCTGCTGATGTTTTTGGATGCATCACAAACCGGATGGGAAGCACATATGTGCTTGGAAGTCGCCAGCCACTGGGTGCAGATATGGATGGAAACAGATTAATCTGCCGTGTGAGAACAGTTTTCACTCTGACCCATCGATTGTTTGAAGCCTAGTAGTTCAGCTGAGATCACCAAGAACAGTATAGCAGCCTGGCTAAAGAAGGTCATTCAGTGGACATACAAACTTAGCATAGAAAGTCCTTCTCTACTAAGGTGTTGTTACATGAGATTAGCAGCATGATGACCCCTGTTGAAGAACTTGAGCAAGGCTTTGGTGTAAGACCTCCCATTGAAAAGGTAATATCCTGGACAAAAAACTGACAATACAACTTGCAGCAGATCCTTTGTCAATTATATTTCGCGAGTCTTACACCAAATCGTTGCCAGAACTTGGTGGTCGGCGACATTGTTAACAGGTGAGGCTGGCATTCCAATACGACTTGTACTGATCATTACTTGAGAGACCTGTCAGTGCAGGACGATGCAGTGGCTATATTGTGCCCTTTAGTGGAGGCACAACACATAGCCCTACAGTTCCACAAGAAAGCTGATGGGAGCAGTCAAGTCCAAAATCAAGATTACCACTGGTAAATGGCATCCTCATCTTCAGGGTAGAGAGTCCTCAGGGGGAACCAGCAAGACAGTTTGATATTCAGAGACACCTAACATTAACAGAAGCATACAGTTTCTATGACAGTCGGACCCATCCACCTCATTAACTGTCTTGTTTGTTCCTCGTGATCGACACCTGTATGCCTGACTCAGTGGCTTGCATCACATACGGGGATAAGGGAGATCTCCAAATGAGGAGAAGGGCAGTTTGTAATTGGAGGTTTGCTTTGCTAAAAACAAAAACATTGTTTAAAAATGTTTTCTTTTGATGATCTTAAGGGAGCGTGTCAAAAGTTTTGACGCGAACGTGTTCATTTTTGAACAGGTTCGTTCATTTCCGCATGCGTCAGGTCGTTCATTTTACAGAGCAGTGTCAGAAAATGAACATTAGAACGTTCATTTTTGAATGCACTCTGACGTTCATTTTTGCACGTTTGTTTTCGCATGTTCATTTTCGCGAGCAGAAATGAATAACATACAGAAACCTGCCTTGCGATGTTACTGTTATAAAATGCGCCAGGTCAAATCTACTTTCCCGCAGCGCCGCCTTCCTCTGTTATAGAATTTATTGTAACTTGCCATGGGCTTTGCATTGTTTTTATTCATGTATTCAGTGCATTCTGTAAAACCTAGCGTGGTGTGTCCGATGTCTGCGATTTTGTTTAATAGAACGGATGATATATGGAAGGACAATGATAGAATTGTTCCTCTGTTAGGGGCCTACTTGTCCCCGTCATGGCTTTAGTGTTTTGTCGCCACCTGGAGATATTATCTTAAATTATCTGAAATCATTGAATGTTGTAAAATAGAGAACTGTTAATTGATCTTTGTTTCTCTAAGAAAATACGTGTGTTGGCTTTTTTTGTTACAAGTCGTTTTCGCTGGTTATCCAAAATCCGCCATTGATACCGGCCGGTTCGATAAAAATGCTGTTGTCGACCCTTCAATTCAGCGCTCGTGAAACGATCACAATGCTACATAGGATATTCCATTCCTTTTCTTCCGTTAAAAGCCTTCAAAGCCAAGATAGAACAAGTTTGAATGAGAGTGTTGTGAAAATTATATACGGGACGATTAATTAACACGAAAACCCGTAATACTTCAACGTTATTTTGAAACCCCTACAATTGCCTCTTGCTGGTGAATGGCTGAATCTGGGCTTCAGAAAGGGCAAAGTATTCCCCAGGCAGTCAGTTCTATGTTGTTCCACACGATCTTATTTGCATATGAATAAGTGTCATTTCTAGTCTGGGTGAAACTTGCATGCTGCACGTGACGTCGTTTACAAGGCAAACCAATCTGCCCAAGTTCAGGTTATGCCTAAATCATCGCAGAGGGTTCGTAACATATCGAATGATCAATGGCTCGCGATGATGGGCATCACCCAACCCAAAAGATTCTCATGTATATGATTACAGGAGCTGGGCCAAAGGAAGAGAAGATCATGTTTGTTTGTTCTGAAAAACCTTGAAAATAAAGATCGATGTCATCTTCAAAAAAGCACAAACAGCTAAAGATTTACACACATAATGTTGTTTGCCAATTTACAATTTATTATGTCTCATGAAAATCTTTTTAGAACATTTTTTAATTTTGTAAAATTTTGTAAAATATATATTTTTAATTCTGTTCCGTAACATTTAAGGACTGCCAAGAATGGCCTGTTTGTCATCATTTTTTAAAATATGCCATTTTGATCAGCAATCAACAGACAATAACAACAAACCAAATGTGATGATTCATTTCATTTCAGGAAAACAAATGCTATGATTTGGGAAATATGCAATGAAATAAGTTCTGACTCTGGACTGATTTCTCGTGATTCAATAAAGTTGCACATGGCAATTGGAAAAAAACAAGTTACTGCTTGTGTTGTATGACTATGAGTGACAAGGGTACTTCATCTTGCAGACCTGGGCTAAATCTCTGCATTCCCTTTATCTTACGTGGACTCTCCTGTTTACTCTAAAATTTCATGCAGTCCAGATTCCCTCTGTAGCCTATAGTATAGGACCCTTCTATCTTGATTTAACAGGGAGTGCCACAGTGTAATTCCCTCTGCTGGTAACCTAGCCATCCCGCACACCCCTATCTTGACTTTGGATTCTTCCATTTCATGTAGTTTTCTCTGAAGGACAAGCTGTGGAGCGTGGCAAGACTATTAAAACAAATATGCTGTACAGGGACTTCACAGCTGGACATGCTAAAAATAAACTAAACACTTCATTTGCAAAAATATCCCACACCTCCAGGTAAATGTGAACACAGATTGTTACACTGATGAGAGGAGTCAGGACTCAAAACAATGTAGCCATTGACAATTTAAATATCAAAGGAAAGCCTGTCAAGGCTTGGGTTTCAGTTGGAAATTGAGGGGTTATACTATTACGCTGTGCGATGTGAACACCTCAATCATTTCAAGTTTGTTTCATATAAAGTGGACTTTATTAATGATAATAATAATAATAAATATACGGCATCTTTCTCGAACATGCTATATGTTTGTGATCTTCATGTTTTAATGCACAAACAAATAATGCTTGAGAAATGTAGACTATATTCCAGATTTCTTATCGATCATGTGATTCTTCAGAGCTTTATTGATCAAAATACGATAATAAAATCAACGTTATATGTACATCCGTTCAAGGGGCTTTCCGAGATGGCTCATTTTTGACACCAAATAATAAATATAACGAATAGCATTTAGAACACCGCAATATGTGTAATAAATTAAATTGAAACGACAATATTATGCCGAGGTTTCAAATGTTGACAGTGTCAGTTACGGCCTGCCGGGATTTTGGCCTGCCAAGAAAATCCCGGGTGGTCATTTGGTGTGCATAAAAAGCCATCTGGGCCTGGAGACTATAACTATTTTCCCATACGATAAAAATTAGTAGCGGTGAAGAAATCTGATGCAATGAATCACACACCAGACCTTACAACTTGATATACCCGGGAACGGCAACCGACTTTGAGCTCTCCCCCTTTCTGGGCCTCCTGTGCAGACGGTCCACGTGCCTCACACACGATCAATACAGAGCAGGTCAGATAGAACAATAGGGGACAGCTAGGGGTTTAGCATATACGGTTGACAAATAGGTTAACATTCGCGATCAACCTCCGTCAAATGCCATCTATCAAATTTGTTATATAAATGTCATACAAATACGTAATATAATAATGTGTGGTTTGATATCATAACGAAGTCCTTATTCGTCTATCAAATTTCTTCAAATTACGAACATTTTAAGGAGCTTAATTCACCAACTTGTTCACCCGATTATTGTATCATTCTTTACGATATTTGGTCACATCGGACTTTTAATAAAACCAAATCAGTATGGTGATATTTCTTTGTTGAAGTTTAATATTATATAGTTCATCTCGTTTTCTTCCAAAAAATAATACACGCGCGTTAGTTCCTATATGCCGCTCGTTCTATAATTCCCGGTAAATAATTCCCCAGAATATGCACGAAAGATCCACTTTTTTTATATTAAATACATTTATTGAATTTGCTGTAGATAAACGTCAAATCTTTGCCATAATTGCTTTGAAAGAACGAAAGTACTTCTTCAGAGGAAGTGGGTTATATACCTACGAAAGCTAGTGCAAAATAAATACAGTCTTAAAAGTGCTACCTTTTCGAGTGTTCTGTATTTGGGGGGGGGTTTTCGTTGTATTAAGAGTCGACACGATAGCCGTAATGTGAGCCCTTCAGCGAATTCTGACAGCCATCCTAATTTGAACGTTCGAAAAAGAATGTTCTATTTATTGCCCAAACCTACACCTGCTTTGATTTATGCCTTAATCTCCGCCAGGAATACAATACAAACGATAAAACGGAAGTTTTAAAACAAAAGTTATCTCCCCTGGGGAGTTATCCCCCCGGGGAGTAGTCTCCCTTTAGGGGAGCTCTCTCAGCTCAGCCAGGATATATATAGTCTGCCCACAGTATCCACTTTCTCTTTTCTCGTTTGTACCTCGAGTGGTGCACGTCAGGGAGTTTGCAATACAGTGCTAGTTGTTGTTGTTCAAAGACTAGTTGTTGTTGTTCAAAGACTTGTTTATTTACGAAACATTTTCTTTCTTGAATAATGTCTTCTGAGTATTCTGTCCAAATTCTTTCAAATTTTTGCCGTTCGTGTGGGCGAGTTTCGACACATTTGGTCGCCCTCACGCGTTGTTTCGCTTGTAAAGATAAATTATGCTATCGAAATAACACATGTGCTGAATGTTTGTCTTGGGATTGTTCTTGGGAAAATCACGTAGGTCTTATCTACTGAGATCCCCGATCTATCGTAGGTCGTTAGACGCGTTGGAAATTTCCTTAGTAGAAGACATCAAAATTTATGGGGATATTGGAGGTCCCGATTTGGTTTTGTCGCATAAATTGAAAAGCCCGGCACCTTCTTCTGTCTCTGGTAATATATCGCCTAGAGGACCGTCGTACAGGAACTTAGCGAGATTGTACTCGATAGTCTGGCCTCCTTTGGCATAGCATTGTCTGTAGGCCTTGAGAAACCTGTTTCTTTGTTCAGACAAACAAAGGCCAGGTCCCGGTTGCTGGGACACTCTATTGTCTCCAACGGACAAAAGAATTTGATCTTACCGCGTTGTCAGTTCACGGTCAATTGGTCCGGCTGATTTTTACAATAGCGATAGAATCGTTCTGTTTTTGCCTTCACGTCTTATATCTTCCTCTGCTGTTTTGTCTAAAAAGAAAACAGCCTCTCATTCTATGGAAGGACGGTTGTACTCGGCTTTGAATGTTCGGATTACGGATTTACAACCTCCACTTTCGGCGTATGTTGACATCGTCCCGTATTTCCGATCGTCGCGCTTGTTCTAACAGCTGCTTGGCCGAATGCTTAGTGTCGGACTGAAGATTAAAAGAACACCGTTCTTGTTTCTCTTTCCAGACAGTTCAATCAGGAGGTTATTTGTATTACGTTTGAACTGTACGAAATTGAACTAAGATTTTTCTTCACGGAATAGAAATGCTTCAACGTGTTATAACTTCGGAGAATTACAGGTTCTGCAGGGAATTTGCAGTCCGTCATTTTTCGTTGTGTTGTTGTTGTTCTTGTGTTTCCGACTTTTTCTGTTTTGGGAGTTTAATTCTCTTCTATGCATGCAGTTCGTTGCTCCTACAAAAATTTAGTCTCTTGTTTTATCAAGTGTTATTCTGTTTATTTGATATCATGTGATCAAGAGAGAATTTGCAGAGTTTTTTCTCTGTCTTTGAGTTTACGTGTTGTTGTTGCGTTTGTCTTCGTTTTTACAAGTCAAAGCCGTACACTACGGCTCTTTGTTACATATTAATGAGCTTTCTTATTACTCTTTTTGTGTGATCAAGGGTGTGTTGAACAACAAAAGAAATCACAAGATGTTTATTAAGAAATTGTGCTATTCTTTGGAACACATTTTTTCTGTTAGTAAATATTGCATTGTGTTGTATTATTTTTCACAACCAAATTTTCCCATCGGTATATTGAATTAGACGTACAATTCAAATTGGGTTGAGCTGTAATTTTATTTTCTTCTGAGAAATTTTTATTATTCCTACTTTATGTGGAAGTTTCTTTGTGTTGATTGTCGGGGATGTTACTACCACGGAGTAACGCTCTCGATTAATGCTGGGAACAATGAATGTGTTCATTCTCCTAGATGCGTTTCAAATCTTATTACAAGTCTCGCATACTACGGCTGTTTTGTTTCGGACTCCACTGTGAATTTTTCCAGTTTCGACTACAGTTTTCAGATTTATCTTCAGTTGTTTTTCCATAACATCGTTCCTGTTCTCCTCAACGTCGTTTCTCGTACATTTCTAAGGTTTTACCCTGCTCGTTCGTGAGCGTATATGTACAATAAATTGAACTGATTTGTAAGATTTTCGGAAAATCACTACGCCGTTTCTCAAGCAACGCCATTCGCGTTTCGCATTACGTCGTTCCTGTTACACCTCGTCGACGTTCCATTACGTCGTCACGTGGTCCTCTTACTCCTGTACGTTTTTCTCATACATCTATTAGTCCTGCCCGTACGCCATAACGCCGTTCACCACGTCGTTATTTTATACCTCCTTATCAGGGTCGTCAAGTTTGACAGTTCCGGTCTCCATTTCTGGATCTTTTTCTTCATTGTATAGAGTCTTTGGCGTTTGTTCGCCTGCACGTCTCTCGATGTCGGTGTTTTTCTAATAAGTCGATTCGGCGATGCGTCTTTATCGCTGGGTTGACCCCCATCGATTTGCGAGATGCATATCTTTTTGATACCAATTCATCCTCGTTTTTCGGCGTTTCCCCTACGATTCACCATCGTCAATCGTCGATTTCGTGTGACAAGTCTTTCCGTTCGGAGTCAACATCGCCCTTGTATCACTTTTATAGTCTTGGCTTTGTGTTCTCCATCTTGGAGCGTTCACATCGAGGTTTACTTGCGGTGGTGCCCCTTGTGGTTCGATCACAGGAAGTTCATTTTTCAACTGTTATTCAAGCACAGAGAAAAAGTGACAGTCCCATTCTTCATTCAAATTGAAGAAGGCCATTTGGTTACAGAGTGTGACACTTTGTAGCTGATACCGTCAAGATTATGGTCAGTTATAGGCCAGTTTTGTTGCACTTCCGTTGGTCGAATTATGGGGGTATTACTGTGGGTTCGTCGTTACTTTGGGGACAGTTTTTCGTCTCTCTCCTTCAAGTGCTTCGTCCCGTATAGACCGTTGGACCAGTTTTAGACGTGGGCATTATAGTTGTTTGGTCATCAACTGGTAGGACTTGTCTTTTCTACGCAGGACCTTAATCATTATGGTCGCATTCTACTTCGGTCACTGCAGTGCCTTCTGTCTTATTACAGACGTTTTCCCTCAATCCATTAGTGCTGGTATTGACGTCTCTACTTCCACCTCTGTTTTTGGTGGCAGTCCCGCCACATCGTCATGTGGGGGTTCATTTCCGGCTGATAGTCTAGGTTGGATGCCAGTCTTCACATCAATTTAAAAAAAAAAAAAGACGATGTTTTCATCCAATCGGTCTTCTACATCGCAGCTATCAAGCGAAATGGGCCTATTTTCGTCTCCTGGTGCCGAGAACGTGATGCCGATCCCGACTCTGCCTCGGTTTTTCCTTAGTAGCTGATTTCCTCCTTCACCTCCATCGTGATAAGAAGTTTCAAATCAGCACCATTGAGGGGTATCGTTCTGCTCTGGCTAGGGTTTTACGTTTTTCTGCCGGCATCGACATTACTCTAAACGACAATATCTCTGCGCTCATTCGGTCTTTCGTGTTCCAGTCTCGCCGTACTCGCCAGCTGTTTCCGTATTGGGATATTGGTGTGGTTCTGTGTGCTCTGATTCGTCCGCCTTTTGAACCATTACAGTCCGCCTCTCTTAAGGCTGTTGCCTACAAGACTGCTTTTCTGGCGGCTTTTGCTTTGGCGTCTAGTGTGTCTGAACTTCATGCTCTTCAGTGATCATCTATGACCTGGACGGCGGATTGGTCTCGCATTTTCTGTCGACCCATTCCTGAGTTCATCGCCAAAATAAGTCTGTTCACCTAGGTCCGTGTGCTCAACGTTTGTTCTCCTTCCCTGCGTTATCAGACTTCGTGTATGACTTTGTAGACGACATTCTGTTATACCCTGTTTGAGCCATACGCCAGTACGAGTATGAGCTGGCCGAATGGGTAGAGTCGCGAGAAGAGTTATCGTTTATATCTCGTACCGTTCCCGGTCGGGGTTCTCGTCGTCTATTATTCTTGTCCCTTCGGCTGTATGCAGTGCGTGACATTACTAAGAATTCCATTGCTTCGTGGTTGAAGTAGACCTTAAGTGGTCATATCAATTGGCCATTGACGTTCCCCCACTACTTTGTCCAGTCCTGTGCTTTGACGACAAACTTCTATTTCTATCTGAGAGATATGTCAGTGCATTCAGATAGAGTGACCACGCTTGGACCGCTGGTGGCTGCCCAGCTCGTGGTCAAGTAACTTTTCAAAAAGAGAGAGGGGGGGGGGCATTTTTCATCATCGCAGCAAGTCAGCCAGCTTGCTGTATCATCTCATCTCTCAGTCATATGATATGTCCACATACTACATGATCACCTAAGAAAGAAGTAATAGGTCAGCTTGCCATCCACCGACTCTCAAGTCATCAATCACGGCCTGACACAATGAAGAGTTTTAATCTTTGCCTTTACTGCAGATTTGCTTGTGTCATTTCAGGTTGAAGCTATGACCTTCTAGATCATCTCAGCTGAGTCACCTTGCGGTCAACTCACAGTTCAACGTACAAAGAACTGACACTTTTGTGAGTATTAATAATGTTTATTTTCAGGTCAGCAACAGTAAAGTACAGACAGTTGACAAAGACACAGAGTAGACTCAGAGTTTCCGCTGTCAGCTCTCAACAGTCCAGTCTGCATCAAGGATTAAAGTACACAGAGTTGGACATAAGGCGGAATGTGGACTGACGATGGTGTCAGTTGGGCGACTGGTATGGTACGATGGCGATTTCTCCCAACTCATACCTGCTTTACTTCTGAACTCAGGCGCTCAGGTTCCTGAGTTACGATGGAGGTAATACTGCGCACCACAACCACGATCACAGCTACATGGATGAAGTCATTCAAAAGATAAGTAACTTCTATTACTACTCCATAATTAATCACTGCGTCACCAACCAGGGTTCTTTTTTTGAGAATTATTGTCATATCTGTGCTCTTTTTAGGCCACCTAAGAGAAGTAATAGGTCAGTTGGCCACCCGCCATCTCTCAAGATATCTTTTAAGGCTTGACACAATTATGATTTTAATCTTTGCCTTTACTGCAGATTTGTTTGTGTCATTTCAGGTTAAAGCTTTGATTTCTTCTTCCAGATCATCTCAGCTGAGTCATCTGCGTCCATCCTAGGGGGTCCAGTGTCAGCAACATGGACTAAACTACAGAGGATTGATGAAGACGTAGACTCAGAGCTTCCGCTGTCAACTCTCAACAGACCAGTGTCCGCATCAGGGACTAAAGTACACAGAGTTGGACATAAGGCGGAATGTGGACTGACGATGGTGTCAGTTGGGCGACTGGTATGGTACGATGGCGTTTTCTCCCAACTCATACTTGATTACTTCCGGATTCAGGCGCTCAGGTTCCTGAGTCATTATGGCAGTAGTACTTCGCACCACTACCACAATCACAGAATTGGACACCTTGTATGCTACATTGGCGACATAAAATCCCAACTCATACATGCTGCCTTCCAAGTGCTCATTCCGGCAAGAGTGCCTGAGTTCCTGTACGGAGGGTAACATTGTGCTCCACATCCAAGACCACAGCTACATGCATGAAGACATGCAACAAGATAAGTAGCCACTTCTTATATCCATGACTACCTTCTGCGTTTCCGACCAGGGTTTTCTTGTTGAATATTATTGTGTCTTGTTTGTGATTATCTCAGCGGATATTCAGCCTGCCATTGCAAATACATCAAGGCCGAGGTTCCCACCTCCATATGTTGGTAGTGAGGCATAAATCAAAGCAGGTGTAGGTTTGGGCAATAAATATTAAACATTTATAAACAATGTTACTATTTATAATCAAACCAAACCTGCTTTGATGTAATGGCCCTCCCATCCTTCCCCTCACTCCGCGGCCTTGTACACTACAGGTCTCGGTTTATAACAAGAGAAAAGAGGAAGTGGGATACTGTGGGCAGACTATATATATCCTGGCTGAGCTGAGAGAGCTCCCCTAAAGGGAGACTACTCCCCAGGGGGATAACTCCCCAGGGGAGATAACTTTTGTTTTAAAACTTCCGTTTTATCGTTTGTATTGTATTCCTGGCGGAGATTAAGGCATAAATCAAAGCAGGTTTGGTTTGGTTATAAATAGTAACATTGTTTATAAATGTTTAATTTTTCTGACGTTCATTTTTCTGACGGGGTAGTGTTCATTTTCTGACTGTCGAACGTTCGTTTGCTGGGAGAAAAAGAACGAGTACCTGTTCATTTTCTGACGCATTCTTTTAGTTTGAACGTCAACATTTTTTACACGCTCCCTAAGTTGATGATTTTAAGTAAGTGTTTGATTACCCTGTTAAAGTTTCAAACAACCATAAGTATGACAAAGATAGAACATTCTGTGAAACCTTGCATCAGTTGAGATGGGAAAGTTGATTCTAATATATTGCAAAAATTTCATTGTACATACACAATAGTAGTGTTTTATTTGTTATTTTATCAGTAGAAGGATGTTTTATCGGTTGAAGGATGTGATAACAAATTTTTGATATATTACAGAGTCAAGTTTCTCAAGGACCAGTGTACCCTCACAGAAATCAAACAGATTCTACTGAAATATGAGCTTAAAAACTTTAATGTCAAAGAGGTGGAAGGGGCGGACTTCACTGTGAGTTGTACTACTTTCTTAAGTTTCAGATCATAAGCATAATTGATTTTGAAAATTCTAAATTAAGTGAAGGATTGATTTTCAGTATGCTGTACATTCATACTTGTTGGATACAGTCCAGCGCTGCATCGGTTAGCATACTCTTGATAGTGGTAACTGGTTTAGTGTGCACAATAATCAGCTGATTACCAAAGGTCGTTATATTTTCTGTCACTGTCTCTTTACTGATGATCGTGAGCAAAATGAAATCCTATGGTTTTACAACTGGATACCAAGATGAACAACAAAGAAAACAACTGAATACCTTCAAAACAACGTCCAGCATGGTTTTTCCTTACATTGCCATGCGTTTGGTTCAGATACAACACGAGGTGCACAGAAGTCCATGGTGCATAGCAGGAAGTTGACCCGGAATGAGCATATACATCTACAAAACTCACACGGCTATATTCTGATATAAAGCTGTATTTTTTATTGAACGCTATTTCCACCAAAATATCTATTTACTGCAAAGAACAAATTCCGATTTATTGACATATTTTTGATCATTCCTATTCAGGGTTGAATGTATATTGAAATATGTGTTTCCATGATGGTTAAGTACAGAGCTGTTTGTGGTATATTTTAGAGACTGATTTACTACATCCTGATGAAGGACATGCCTAGTTCAGTAAAAGATACCCTACAGATCACCAAACTGAAGGGATTGGGCTTCACCTACCAACTAGACATTTACACTTTCAGACTTAAATACCTCGTGGCCAAGAACCGGGTGAGTTTTCAGTCTGCGGGACCATGATATATTTTATAACTTGACATCACTTTATTGTGCCCTTGTACATAAGTTGGAGGGGACTATGGAAATACTGTTTGTCAGTCTAATTGTTATGATTTTTTTCAAGAACATAAGAGGGCTAGAGCATTGTTTTTTGGTACAATGCTGACTTATGAGGACCCCTAGGTTATGTTCACACAGGATATATTTTCCAAGGTCACAGAAATGAGAATAGCAGTCCTAGTTTCTTCTGAACGCAATTTCTAATCAGCAAATTGTGCTAGAGTTTAGATTTTTTTGCAGAATGCGGTCTCGTGATAGCCTCTAGGTTAAATTCACTCTGGACTGACCTTAACCTATTTTCAAAGGTCACAGAGGACAAAGGAGGACACAATGCTGTCAAAGGTGGGCCTCTAAGTAAGTTCAGGCTGGACTATAACCTTTACCTTCTCACAGGTCACAGAGGACAAAATGTGAATAGAAGTCAAATTGTCCTTTGAACTTAGTATCATAATAACAAAGAATCTTAGGCACAATAATAGCTATCTTAGGAAGAACTCTAGATCAGGGTCATTCCAGACTGATAGTCTATTCCCAAAGGTCAAAATGTGGAACATCAGTAATATAGGCTCATAAACACAATATTTGTACAACTATTGCAGCTACACTATTTGCTGTATCATATTAACCTGTATATGATGTTCACTGAAGAACCTAGTTGAGAGAGGTTAAGTAAAGGAAATAATGATAGAAATATAGGTCTATATCCACAGTTTGGTTGAATTTGAAGTATTTTGTCTGTGAGAAACTTTAAAAATGTTGAACTCAGATTTGCAGGCTGTCATCACTTATCTTTCTTTGATTATGATTATAAACAAGGTTCGCACAGTCCTGGAATGTCCTTAAATGTCCTGGAAAAATAAAAGTATGCTTTCCAGTACTGGAAAGTCCTGGAAAAATAGTATGTGTCCTTGAAAGTCCTGGAAAATCAATAGAATTACTGTGCTGCGAATCATCCGTCGGCAAATGCTCACTCCAACGATCGGTCATCGCTGTCGGGGGATTCCCCAGTTCACTGACGCGCCAATTCATTCATAAACTTTCGTAGTAAATATAGTAAACTTCTCGGCCAATCAAATATCGAATTGAGACATCCGTCACTGAGCTCCCATGGTGACGAATATTCACGGAAACCTCCGATCATTAATCTGAACATTCCGTGAAAAGTCACGCGAAAGGTGCAAAGCATGAATCCTGCTATCAGCGTGAGCGATAAAATATGCGGATTAATCGGACTATCACATCTTTCTTTGGCTCTTCCACGGCCGATTCAGGCATAATATCGTTGTAAGATTTAATTTGTATGATTATTTACCCATCCGTTGTCCTTCAGATTAGAATCTCTATCTCTGAATGAGTTGAGGCATTTTGAATAGACTTGCATGTGTTGTCACCACCTTCCTGTCCAAATTGTGACAGTTGGACCACTTTCTTGTCCATGTCCAAAATGGGTGGGTATGACCATCATAATTATAGGGCAACATTATAAAAACCGGGGGTTTGGTCAGTTATTGTGGTTACTGTAAGGTGCATGATGGAGCTGCTTTGTTCTTTTCAGGTTTCCGAAGCCCTGAGTTTAGTTCGTTCACTGCCTGTATACACAGCGACGATATGCTGTAAACACTTGATGAACGACGCCTCAGTTGTTTTGAATGAGCCCATCCTGTTTCAACCAGAGGTTAGTCTCACTGAAAAACATTTCTTACTCTGTCAGCAGAACTGTATTTTCAAGGATGCTTCACCACACTAGTTCTGTGTGGCTGAAACAAACAATAGGTTTCACCCTTCAGTCATTAACTTCATCAAAAACCTTATATTGGTATAAATTTTTTGATAGGGCATACTGTGCCATCATTTGAGGAAAAAAGTCTACGGATTTGTAATCCTCTAGGTAGTACTTGGCACAGTTTTCAAATGTGATGGAAACTTTTGAAACTTGCAGATATTATAAGTTATCCTGTCCCTGCGAGTTTGATACTGAATTTTATCCTGTTTCCTGGCGAAAATGCCACACGACCGCGAAGCGGGAGTGTGGCATTCGCCAGGAAACAGGATAAAATTCAGTATCAAACTCGCAGGGACAGGATAACATATTTATTTCTACGAGCAGCTTTTTCAACTCGGGAAAGTTTCGAGGTAAAGTGGGTCTAAAACTTGCTAACCAAATACGACAAAAGTGATAATGAAAACGGCTGGAGACGCGTCAAATATTTTGAAATATTCGGAATCAGCATTGTAGATTTGGTCATATTTCATAGAAATATGACAAGAAATATGACAAGAAATCATGACTTCTGCTCGAAATGATAAGTCAAAAGACCGTACAGCGCTAGAGTCTGATCGCCAACTCTTTGGCTGATCGGCCGAGTTGGGGTCGAGTCGGTGAAAAAGACGGCACAGTTTTCGAACAAAAAACGTCTGAAAATGGTCAATCTTGAATTAAACAACGTATTCTAAGAATGTTTTCTATCTGCTAACAGTATTTTGATTCATGTAACCTAAAATTGTACACGTTGAATAAGAATAAACGCGAATATCAGAGGTAAACGTCCACATCATTCACATTGTACCGGCACATGTGATCGTAGGCGAGATCGTCGAAGCGAAGTCAAGCGTCAAGGCGGCTTTCGTCAACTGTTACTCAAAATCACAGTACACTACCTTTTCCAGATATTCCAGGAACAGTCGCACATACTATCGGTCAGATTTACAAAGTTGATATCCGATATATTCTTTATTTCCAGTGCTGTCGCTGACAGAACACTCCAGCTGCCATGTTTGTTTACATTACAGACTGCCGTCAACTGTGCAGTTTGATATGTGTTTTTATCCCAACGGCACGTGACCGCTGTCGACCAATGGCTTGCCTAGGATCTTCTGGGAGTGGAAATAATAGTTATTATTACCCCACAAGCAATTTCGTATTCAATATCTGGATTGTGATTGGTTAAAAGAAACCCATACACCCCGATTGATGTCTTGCTACTAGGGGTGTATAAAAAAACAACTCGCGTGCGATTGGAACCGCCGCTCTCGCTTTGAAAGTTCAGCTGACCATATCTCAATATGTATGGAATAACTTTTGCCCACTCATCAAAATTTAATAGAATAACGTCATAGTGCATCATTTTCACTGAAGTGTCTGACATATAACTCACCAAAAGATGTCATTTGTTCCAAAAATAAAGGTCGTTTTTCGAATGAAACAGATCGAAATGGACTGATGTGTTGTGGCGCGATTCTCGCAACGCAGTAGCAAAATGTGGATAGTTTCGTAATCGAATTTACCCGCTGAATTTATTCGTTTTACCGTTGGTTCTAAATGATGAAATCTTTTTCAATATTTTTGCTATAAGAAGGCTTGAGGGATAATAAATTAGTTATTCAGGTTTTCCCCCAGGTGTATGTTACGACCCTCCCTGAAACTCCTACACCCTGGCTGACACTTCGGTGTATGAGTTTCAGGGAGAGTCGTAACTTTCCATACACCTGCGTGAAAACCTGAATAACTAATAATATACCATACTTGAAGATACCGGTAATATATCATACTTGTAGATACGGGTAATATACCATACTTGAGTTCTTCTGCCTCTGGAGGTAAAAACGCGTCAATTGGCAGAGGTGCAGTATTCGAGACTGTAGGTCACAAACATGATCGAGGATGATAGTGCGACGTGTCGGGATTACCTGGCACCTTGTGACAGCCAAATGAAGAGCAGCCCGGCATGGTGGAATATCTGACAGAATCAGGCCGTATTCTACAACGAAACTAATCTATAACATCACATCTGTCAGTCGGGGAACGGAGAGGTGCATAAAAACGACCATGTGCGGCCATGTTATCTCGGCGCAGAGAATGTCCGATGACGTAGGAGATTATCGGCACAACTGAATATTACGCTTTCCCATTGGTTTAAAATCATGCCCAAAATAAACATAGCGGCGCACTCGAGAAATTGCAAATCACAGTATTTTCTATGTTTGCGTCTTTCTCATTCATTGGAAAAAAAATGGGGAAAAATCTGTCATGATTTTTAATCTATAGAGACTCTTGTATAATTCCCGCGGTGTTTTACCACAGAGTTTACGTTCCCTTTAATATACCATACTAGTAAGATATGGGTAATATACCATACTTGAGAATACGGGTAATATACCATACTTGACGATATGGGTAATGTGCCTATGTACATAGTAGTTGAAAATATTGATGAGAGATGGAAGTTTACGTTCTTACCCATATATGAAGCCTAGGAGAACTGTGACAAGTACTATCCTAATGAGGAGCCAGGTTGTGTACCTGAAATCACAGGGACATGACAACCATCTGTATTGAGCATAGCAGGATTTCTTACTGAGACATTAGAAGTTGTGTGTGTTCAGTAGTAGATAGCAGAGTTATTACCTGTACATGTGTATCATTAATGGTGTCAGTGATATGTTACAGTAGTAGATAGCAGAGTTATTACCTGTATATGTGTATCACTAATGGTGTGTGTATGTTCAGTAGTAGATAGCAGAGTTATTACCTGTACATGTGTATCATTAATGGTGTCAGTGATATGTTACAGTAGTAGATAGCAGAGTTATTACCTGTATATGTGTATCATTAATGGTGTCAGTGATATGTTACAGTAGTAGATAGCAGAGTTATTTGATATGCACAGTAGTAGATAGCAGAGTTACTAATGGTGTCAGTGATATGTTACATTAGTAGTTATTACCTGTACATGTGTATCATTAATGGTGTCAGTGATATGTTACAGTAGTAGATAGCAGAGTTATTACCTGTATATGTGTATCATTAATGGTGTCAGTGATATGTTACAGTAGTAGATAGCAGAGTTATTACCTGTATATGTGTATCATTAATGGTGTCAGTGATATGTTACAGTAGTAGATAGCAGAGTTATTACCTGCACATGTGTATCACTAATGGTGTCAGTGATATGTTACAGTAGTAGATAGCAGATAGTATTATAGCAGAGTTATTACCTGCACATGTGTATCATTAATGGTGTCAGATATGTTACAGTAGTAGATGGCAGAGTTATTACCTGACATGTATCATTAATGGTGTCAGTGATATGTTACAGTAGTAGATAGCAGAGTTGTTACCTTACCGGTGTCAGTGATATGTTACAGTAGTAGATAGCAGAGTTATTACCTGCACATGTGTATCACTAATGGTGTCAGTGATATGTTACAGTAGTAGATAGCAGAGTTATTACCTGCACATGTGTATCACTAATGGTGTCAGTGATATGTTACAGTAGTAGATAGCAGAGTTATTACCTGCACATGTGTATCATTAATGGTGTCAGTGATATGTTACAGGAGGAGAAGAAGCAGAGGTGTCAGGTTGTATCAGCTGGGGTGGCTTTCTGTTCCCAAATCACTGATCTACTCACAGGTCAGCATATCTTGTATTCTCACTAATAACCTCCTCACCCCACCCCCTCCTGGCAACTCTGCAGTTAACAAAAAATAAGAATTGAAATTTTCATGTCTATAGCTCACCATATTGAGTCATTGTGACACTTTGAGCCTATTTTAATAATCATAGATGCATAGTGCCAGCAATAAAATGATGCCTATGATAGTCAGAAAAGAACATCATTTTACCTGAAATAAAATCTATCTTAGTAAGTTGTTCCTGAGAAACAAATGAAGAAATCAATGACTAACAAACTAATTAGTAATGACAAAATGAGATCATTGTGACATCAGAGAGAGTGATTACATTTTCTGGGATATCTTGAACCTAATATTTAGTGTGGAGATAATCTAAGAATGTATTTTTCCCTTACAGACCACCTTGACATCCAGGAGTGCCATGTCCTGAAGCAGCAGTTTGTTAATCTATTAGCTCTTCAGGTTGGCTTGACACTGAGAAAAAGACATTTATATTCCATAATTTGTATCAGTAAAAATGCCTTCAGTAGTTTCAGAATAAATAATCTGAAATAAAATTAATTTTGATCATGAGTGTCAGTCAGGATGGCATGAATACTGAATACCTGTAATCAATATAGCAAAAATAATATGTATCAAAGAAGAAAATGACATGAGCTCTAATGTGGTGCATTCCTTAAATCAGCGTTAGACCTACATCCCTCGCTTTCCTTGCTCACCTACTGATTCACTCACTTCACATTTGCACCTGTTAACCACTAAAGGCATTTTATCTGTGTTATCCAATTAATAATGATACAGAGTTAACCAAATTCCTTATACAAAGAACGATTGGGTGATTAATACACCCACATCACACTCACTCTCACTATTGTTGGTTGCTGCGGAAAACAAAGCATCACCGGAAGCCATCAGCATATCTGATTTTTGTTGGTTTGAAAATGTAGATCTGAAGCAGTGGTGAACAAGGAGATTTAGGGAACTTAGGACCGACATTGATTTAAGGAGTGTACCATGCGGTTGAAACTTCAAATACATGTACATATTAAAGTTGTCTGAATATGGATTCCATTTAAAAAGTGTGCTGGAAAATTTTCTGTATTAAAAATTGTTGACAGATGGAGTTTGATGAAGTAGTCACACTGACAGATTATGAGAGAGAGAGTTACAGAGAAAACTTGATGAAGAAATATTTACACAATTTTTTTGTGACCAAAGAACAGCAGGTAATTTTTTTCTTCTTCTTTTTAGAGATTTTTCCCAAGTTTTATTATCCAGATTCCACACTAAAAAAATCCAGGATAATTATATAATAATAGTATGCTGTAATATTAAAATGAATTAATTAACTTGGATGCACAATATTTTTATATTCTCTTCTGTTGAATCCTGTCCATTCGCATGCAATGACGGATGCAGGTTGTTTCACATTTAGCAATCAGGGGAGGTAATTCATAGTCACATCAAGGGGGATAATCCATGAACTCCACTTGGTCAAATATGCTGGTTTTCTTTTTCAGGATACGAAAAATTACGCACAGATTTTCAGGTAAGTCCCTGGTACTTACTCTAGAAGATAACTGTGCAATTGCTGATCTGTCCAAATATGGCTATTTCATGACAAGTTTAAAACCAAGTTATAAAAATTCACAGAAACAAGATATTATTTTCTTCACCAAATTTCAGCTATCAAGGAGTATTCTCTGCATATAGTATTTTCAGATAATATCATTACATCATGTACTAAGGAGCATCAATCAACAACCCCTAAGCAGTGAATATTTGGGAGGAGAAACACATTTTAAGTACATCTTCAGGGACGAATCCAGAGAATTTTTTGGGACACCAGTCGTATTTGACTTTGTTGTTGCACATAATTGTCCTCCGCCACGAAGTGGTGGGAGGACTTGGAAATGCTAGCCGTCCTTCCGTCCCTCCGTCGTACCGTCCGTCCGTCCGTCCCACATCTTGTGAACGCGATATCTTGAGAACAATTCGACCAATCGACTTCAAACTTGAGAAGGTGCTTCACATCAGTTAGACGGCCATTGGTATTGATTTTCACTGAGGTACGTAATCCAAGATGGCCGCCATCGACCATATTGGATTCTGTCCGTCCCACATCTTGTGAACGCGATACCTCGAGAACAATTCTACCAATCGACTTCAAACTTGGGAAGGTTCTTCACATCAGTCAGACGGCCATTGGTATTGATTTTCACTGAGGTACGTAATCCAAGATGGCTGCCATTGACATATTGGATTCTGTCCGTCCCACATCTTGTGAACGCGATATCTCGAGAACAATTCAAACAATCGACTTCAAACTTGAGAAGGTGCTTCACATCAGTTAGACGGCCATTGGTATTGATTTTCACCGAGGTGCGTACTCCAAGATGGCTGCCATTGACCATATTGGATTCCATCCGTCCCAGATCTTGTGAATGCGATATCTCGGGAACCAATCAACTTCAAACTTGGGAAGGTTCTTCACGTCAGTCAGATGGCCATTGGTATTGATTTTCACTGAGGTATGTAATCCAAGATGGCTGCCATTGACCATATTGGATTCTGTCCGTCACACATTTTGTGAACGCGATATCTCGAGAACAATTCGACCAATTGACTTCAACTTGAGAATGGGGCTTCGCATCAGTTCGACGGCAATTGATATTGATTTTCACTGAGGTACGTAATCCAAGATGGCTGCCTTGGACCATATTGTATTCACTCCATCCCACATCTTGTGAACGCGATATCTCAAGAACAAATCAACCAATAAACTTCAAACTTGGGAAGGTTTTTCACATCAGTTAGACAGCCATTGCTATTGATTTTCACTGAGGTACGTAATCCAAAATGGCTGCCATTGACCATATTGGATTCTGTCCTTCCCACATCTTGTGAACGCGATATCTCGAGAACAGTTCGACCCTTTGACTTCAAACTTGAGAAGGTATTTCACATCAGTTAGACAGCCATTGGTATTGATTTTCACTGAGGTAGTATGTAATTCAAGATGGTTGCCATTGACCATCTTGGATTTCGTCCATCCTGCATCTTGTGAACATGATATTTTAAAAACGACTCAACCAATCGACTTCAAACTTGAGACGGTGCTTCACATCAGTTAGTATAGTAGAGGTAGTATGTAATCCAAGATGGCTGCCATTGACCATCTTGGATTTCACTCACCCATATTGTACCCATCTGTGTTGTGAACGCGATATCTTGATCTATTCCACCCATCGATTTATAAACCTCACCATCCACAACTACAGACTTACATTCCAGTGTTACACTACCCATTACTGCTTCCCAAACCTCCTCAAATTGTCTTAACAATTCCAGATAAACGTCTCTTTCCACATACACATATCCACTTCCAAGTTATATTTGAGGAGATATTGGAAGCGTATATGCTGTATGCTCTCAAACAGGCTACTTGTGGGAGGACCTGCTAGCTACTCAGCTTGTTTCAATGTTGTTGCCACACATAAACCTTATGGCAATCAATTGTGGAAGTAGCAATACTTTGATGAAGTGCCCTCTCTCATTCCCATTGGCACTCATTCATCTTTCGTTCTGCAGCAGTTCTATGTGGTAGTGATATTTGTTGGCATAGCGAGACACCAAGGAATGGGCTAATCTGCCAGAAAACAGTTCGAGCATCCACTCCCAGGGTGCTTTGCAATGTTTGGAAAAGTTCCACGTTCCGCCATTTTTCACAAACTTGAGGTTAAAAAGATGCAAGGAAATACATCAGTACAGTGACCCTCATCAATGAATTCGGGACAACACTAATGTTGTTCACTGAATTTGCCGCATGTTTTGAGGGAATTCCTTTCATTTGGGCGTGAGCATTTGGGCACCCATACCGGTATACAGGTAGCAAAATCTTCCTGGGTACGTCCCTGATTTTACATATGTAAACGCGATCATGGCAACGGTTTAATAGAAAACAGCAATGTTTTGTGAATATGGTGTACATTTTTAGGTTGGCAGACATTCTACAGATATCGAGAGCACGTCTTCAAGGACAGCTGGCTCTGTTTGCTGCACAGACCAAACAAGTAGACACAGCTATTAACCTCTGCAAGTAAGCATTATTAAAGCTATGACAATCTATAAGGATTTTCAATAACATTTATTGACAGAACAAAATAAGTTTGATAATTTTTCAGTTAACAAGCCTGCATGAGGTCAAGCCAGATAGATTTGACACATTGTATGTTTGATACAAGGATGCTGCTGCATGTTAAAGTGGCATTCGTTTTCTTCATCCCAGACCATATTAGAAAATCAAATTTGGGAAATAAATCTGATCAACCAACACCAATTGTCAAAAGTGGATTACCCCTTAATGGAGTACTTTTCAAATGACAGATTTGACTTTGAAGAACAGGTCGGGCAATGGTATTAGGGCTTTTCAATCATCCAGGTCTCTTTCTGTATTGTTTGCAGTGACTTGTTTAGCGAGCCGTCAGAAGAACTGGGTGACACCCTGTATGAGGTGACCATCTCACTCAATGAACTACAAGCTTCCACAAGCAGAGATAAGAAAGCCTCGACAGAGCTACTTCGCAAATTCCCTGACATCATGCATAAAATGGCCTCTCAAGCATTATGTATATGCTCTCCAGGTATAACTCCCTTCACTGAGTTTGTGCACCGATCATAATGTTAAATTTATCAGTTTTGCTGTCTGTGGTATTACATTTACCTACTTATACATAATCAATGGCATGAAGAAATCAAATAACTTCGTAAGGTGTTCTGTTTTCTTTTTTGAAAATTGATAAAGTTAAATCCTGTTCACTCACTCTGTTTACTTGTGTTATTTGCAGATTTATTGCACAAGTGTTTGGAGCTGTCTAAGTGCACAGCTCTGTGTCAAGCTGTGAGCAGACAGTGTGAGAGTGGGGAGTACAGTGTCTCTGTAGGGGTAAGGTTAAAGGGCCTATTCGTCATTTAAGAAAAACACAATAGGTTTGTGTTAATAACTACATAATAACTACATGTAGGGAACCATGTTAAACCTGGAAAAGCTATCCGACAAGCTGTATTGCACACGGTGCTCCCAGTTTCAAGATCCTTACATGACAAACTTCCCGGTTAGAGACAGTATAGAGCATGCATGGCCTGACTTTGTCCATTCTCCCAATGTCAGAGTTTGTAACCTGCTAAACGTCGGTGTAACACCCTCTGACTGCATTATGCAGAAAATCACAGTGCGCATTCAATCTGTCTGGATTTTGATCGACACTGGGAGCATGTATCTGATTACGAGAGAGATGGGAAATCCATCCAGTGTTATGATAAAAAAAATATTACACAAGAACACATCATACTTGTTTAGCTGCGACATGCTGAGTACACTCCGTTCGTTTACTAGTAGATAATGCTGATTGTCCGAGAACAATGCGCACAAAAGCTGTGTGCCACGATTTCAACCCCAGTACAAACAGTGCCATGACTTCAACCCCAGTACAATCAGAGGGTATGTCTGACAGTGGAGGTATACAATCTGATGTCATGAGACAGCCTGATTTTAACCAGATTTTTGTTTTCTTGTCTCAAACAATATGAACCATGCTGATTAGATTTATGTATTACCCTCTGTGACAGGACCAGCTAGTCCAGAAACAAGATGTGTGTCACTGATATATGTGATATAACAAGATTACTGGCCAGTTTTGACACTTGCAGACTTCCCTAATCATGGGCCATTCTGTTTTTAATACAAAGCCAGGCTATGGGAGTAATACCCCTTTATTGTTTAGAATAGGTGAAAATAAGTATGACCAGAGTGTCCATTCATCCGAGGCTGCATGTGTCTGAGGCTGCGTGAATGCCACTGGGTAGTGATAGGATCATTAGAAATGGTGTGGTGCCCTGTGACTATAGGGAGGTATGTGGGAGGGCTGATGTAAGGGAGTGACGGAGATGGTGCTCTATGACTATAGGGGGGTATGTGGGAGGGCTGCTGCTTTAAGAGAGTGACTGAGATGGTGCTCTGTACTATAGGGGGGCCCCGTGAGGCTCCCGGGGATTGACCTGGGGTGTCGTTGTGCACACTCCAGGTCATGATAAGAATAAATCTCGGCTCCCTCAGAGAGTTTGTCGTAAGAGGCGACTGGGGGTACCCGCGGGGATCCCGGGTGTAAAAAGGAATAGGACCCCACACGTGGCGTCTCGGGTATTAAAAAGAATAGGACTCTACCCATGTGGTTTCCAGGTGTAAAAAGGAATAGGAACCACTCGTGTGGTTTCTGGGTGTAAAAAGGAATAGGAACCAACATCGTGATATGAGTGAAATAGTATTGAAAGCGATGTTAAATCCTATTCACTCACTCACTGAATGACTATAGGGGGGGTAGCCCTGTGGGGCCTCTGGGGATTGACCTGGGATGTCATTGTGCACACCGCAGATCATGGTAAGAATAGGCCTCAGTTCCTCGGACAGCTTCTCGTAAGAGGCGACTAACTGAGGCACCCGTGGGGTTCCCGGGTGTGAAAAGGAACAGGACCCTACCCGTTTGGTTCCTGGGTGTGAAAAGAAACGTCGTGATATGACTGAAATATAGGTGGAAGCGACGTTAAATAGTATTCACTCACTCACTCACTGTAGGGGGGTATTTGAGAGGGCTGATGATCTAAGGGAGTGACTGAGATGGTGCTCTGACTATAGGAGGGTATGTGGAAGGGCGGATGCTGTAAGGGAGTGACTGAGATAGTGTTCTGTGACTAGCAGGGTGACACTGCAGGAGGATGGGATGAGAAAGGTGTATGGGGACGGATAATGTACTAACTTCTGAAGAGTTCCACTTATAGTTGCAACAGAAGCAGCTACACAAATAATTCATTATTTTGGGAAGCTGTTTCCCTATTTTTGTGATTGGATGCCTCAGTTTTAAAGACCGTGATCTCTCTCACTATCACATGGGCGTCGCCAGGATTTCTTAAGATGGGTCATTTCCTATGCTTACTTATTAGAGAGCCCAGTAGTCTGCTGACCAAGATAGAATATTGACATATGGTTGGGCGTTGAGAGGGGGTCGTTCGCCCCCTAACAACCCCCCTTCCCTCCCCGCTGATGTCTTTGTATCCATCACTCTCACACAAACAAATCCAGAAGAGAGATTGACAGCTCTCACAAATTTGACAAACGCCAGATACTAATGCCTCCTTGATCATGCATTATCAAAATAGATCCAGTGTTGTTTCTACTTTACATCTAGCATGTCTAGAGAGATTACTAAATTATAGAACAGCTATTGTAGTGTGGTTGTTGTTGTATTTGCAGACATGTGATGTGACAAACCAAGATCCATACAAGGTGTGGCAACTGGACCCACAGTTTAGAGAAGATGCCTTAGTTCTGAACTCTGCTACTACTCTTCCTTTGTGCTCAGTTTTCACTATGTCTCATATGAACCTCACTGGTAAGTTAGATTCTATTTACTTCTTGATTTTATTGTCCCTCAATGCCTGAAGGGCTTGAGGGGAACTGGGGTCCATCCGTCGACTTCATTTCCGGGCAATAACTTCTAAGAAAAACTGGACGGATTCTTCTCAAATTCTGGACGGATTCTTCTCAAATTTGATTGAGTGGATACCTTCAACATCTGGCTTGGGATTGTCTTTTCATGTCGATCTGGATATAGGTGGCGCCACCTGGGGCCAAGTTATAATTTTTGAAAACCTGAACAGTCTTTTCAAATTTTGTATTTGGGTACTTTACCTCAAGATCTCATGTCGGATTGGTTTTCATGCTGATCTGCCTATAGGTGGCACCACCTGGGGGCCAAGTTAAAATTTCATTTTTGGACAATAACTTTTGGGAAGCTGATCTGGTTCTTCCAAATTCCCATTTTGTCTCAAGATATCGCTTGGGATTGTTTTTAATGCTGATCCACCTATATGTGGTGCCACCTGTGACCCCAAGTCAAAATTTCCTTTCAGCACAAATTTGGTATGTTAGTACCCTGCCACAGGATCTCGCATGGGATTCTCACATCTTTTTTCCACATTATGGAGTTTGATGGCTCAAATGAAAGGGGTTGCCTTGAAATTTCTATAATATGAATGAATATAATGGTTGACCAATCAAACCGAAGATAACCTCAGATATAAACAGAGGTATTTGCTAGTTGCTCATAGTAATACCCAGAGCCATCCTGATATTGACTACCATGGTTGGTTGATTCCACGAACACAGAATAACAAGTTTTTATCCAGCAGATCAGTGGCTTGGCTAACAGGTTTCAACAGTGAAGAATTTGAAAGAAAGACTTTAAAGATTGTGAGGGTGAGGGAGCGGGGGGGGTGGAATTGGTTTAACGTCACACTCAAGATTATTTCAATCATTGGCAACAGCCAGTTTCAATTGGTGGAGGAACCCGGAGAACCACCGCCTGTCGGCAAGTAACTCTTCACAGAACATTGTACCACCTGCAGTTTTTATGCCTGATCACAATTGTGACCACCAGCAGAAGTGGAAATGTTTTACTCTGGCCAATCTAATATCTCCTCCTTACAGAGTGCTGTAGTCATATTGATCCTTCACCTGAGGAGGAGGAGGAGAAAGTGAATGAGGGAGCAGAGGAGAGAGAGGAAGGGAAGAATTCTGGTCTTCTTGCTTTGAATGAATTCGCCTCCTCGACTCGGCTGTTGTTGGAGTTGTTACAGGAGAACAGTCATTTAGCCCTGTCAGTACAATACCTGGTTCATATGATGTCTACTTCCATACAGTTTGTCTTACAACAAGAGATGGGCTTCCCACTGCAGGATCAGGTATGATTTACTATTTCAATACATTTCTTTCATAGATTTGCTGTCATCCAGTGTAATGTTATCTACTGGGCCAATATAACACCTGATTAATGATAAACTTCCTGAGGATGAGAATAGTTTTCCTTTAAAGCTTGTAAAAATGAATGTATATAACTTATCTTACATTGTCACATTTATTGTAGGTGTAGGAAAACCTCTCCATAGCAGAAGATATATACATATGATCAACTTCTTGATTTTGTCTGTCTAAAAAAATTTCTGTAGTGGAAATTTATCATGAACTAGAATGTTTATGGTTCACTTATTGTTCCCCAATGCGAAGGGCTAAAGGGGGACTATAGTACTGGGGTCTGCCGTCCATCTGTCCGAATTTTTTTCCGGTCAATAACTTTGGAAAAACTGTACGGATTCATTTCAAATTTGGTATGTGGGTACCTTGCCCAAGATCTCACTTGGCATTGTTTTCACGTCGATCCGCCTGAAGGTGGCACCACCAGGGGGCCAAGTTAAAATTTCGTTTCTGGACAATAACTTTTGAAAAACTGAACATATTATTTTCAAATTTGGTATGTGGGTACCTCGCCTCGAGATTTCACTTAGGATTGTTTTTCCTGCCGATCTGTTTTTCCCGCCGATCTGCCTTTAGGTGACACCATCTGTGGGCCGAGTTAAAATTTCTGTTTCCTGACAATAACTTCTGAAAACCTGACCGGATTAGGACAAATTCAGTAATTGTGGGTACTTTGCCACTGGATTTCACTTGGAATTGCTCTCCATGGCGGGTAATGAATCAATTGTCTCAACGTTGGGAGACTTCAACTGCTCAGGTTTTCATAGTTTTAACGTGAACATTATGGACATGGGATGATGGGGGCAACAGTTATTTACTATGTCCATGTAACATAGTAATTATTATATTTGGCTTTGGTATTTTGTCAGGGTGTAACCAATAGACTGAAGGCACAAAGAGAAACATTGTTACAGATGTACCCGAGAAGTTTGGCCATGCTACGAGACTTGACATCAACACTCTTGTCAAAGGTAACTCTCTTAACACATTCGAATTTAGCTAATGTTCACTGGAAGAATCCCACAATAGGACCAGACTGAAAGTGCTAGTTCTGTCAGCTGGTTGGTTAACTGGGCTACATTTGATAAACAGGAAATGACCGTCACATAATTTGACTGGATACAAAGTATTGTGCAAGTTCTCCATTCAATACAAATTAAATATATTGAGTTCCAAGCAAGTATATAGAGCCCATCTCAGTTATGGTAGTGTTTCAAGAGAGGCACCAGACAATGTCAAAGGGTCAAAACTCTGAATCCACTCAATTCATAACCCATGATAGTTTCTGATTACTTGCAGTATTGGTCATAGCACTCTGGGTGCTTATTTTCAGGGCTGATATTTGGACTAAAAGATTTTTTCACTGTCAATATTGGCAAAGGTATTAAAATTGCTGTGGGTGCCATCTTGGTTGCTAGGAAATGAATCATAGGAAATGTTCATGAATGTGAATATCATGAGCATCATAACAGATAGCCTATACCTGCCAGTTTTCAAGGCCATAATCCTTCAAATATAAAATGTGGAAAATAACATTATTTTGATTAATCTGTGGCGGTCATACCATGTACACAGTGCAGTTTCCCAACAACTCTATTGTGACCCAAGGTATGCCATATTACAGTGATTGGACAGATGATTGGAAGAAAAGGACTTTTTGGGAAGATATCATCCAATATGGTCATCAAACTGTTTAACCAATCAGAAAACTGCACATTGTTTTCATGCCTACACATCATATGGCACCTAGCTATTTTGTTCTTGAATCTTCAATATTCTTCGTCATGGTGTTTCCTTACATATATGAAGCTATTTCACCATTCACATTTGATAGTTGGAAAATATGACAATTTTGTTCGGTCAATGGCAGCCATATTGTTTCGTGGAAAAAGTTTCTTCGGACACCCTAAAATGGTCCAACTCAACAGCTCATGTGTTTCAGGTTTCGTATTGGTAGGATGAACGGTTTCGGATGAGAAGATTTTCTAAATTAAAAAGAATTGCATCAATCCAAGTTGGCCACCAGGGCCATTGACCAAGTTAATGGAATGAACAAGGTCTCTAATAATTGAGTGATGATGAATAACAAAGTTAGATGAGAGGACACTTACTTGTACCAACATCATAAAGGAGCAGCTCAATTGGCAGGTTTGAATTATTAAAGCTGAATTTACCTTTTTATTTGGCTTCTGATGTCATGTGTGTTGATTGAATTATTAAAGACTAAAGTTGGTGATCACAAGTATTAGTTGAACCAATGCTGATTGGAGTATTAGAACATTAAAGATACATTTTGCTGCTCCCGTCCCACCACCTCCATCACTTGTAACTTGAGTATAATGTTTGTACAGTTTGTTGATATGGTATCATACTGTAATGTGTGTTGGTTCTCAGGTGTTCAACTATCGACCAGTGGACCAGAGAAGAGCTCTCAGTTACATGACCTGTCTGCCCAAACAACTGGCTCTAGGTCGGCTGAAGAAGATCATCACAACAACAGGACACAACTACAAAACCCTCATTGTAAGACTACTTCACTCTCATCACAGTCACAGATAGGACAAGATTCAGTCTCTTTATCTGGACTACTAAACTTCAGTTGAAATATGGTCAAACTGTCATATAAGTTTTGATCCTGAGGTGTATATATAGATCCATTCCAAATGAAATTTGACTGCATTAGAGAATGAACAGCCTGGGTACAATGTAGTAGGGTAGCATCTAGACCATTTTTCGGTCACCAATTGTCGTAAAATCTTCAACCCAAATTGCTTACATGTATGTATTTTCTGATAGAGCATGATTGAAGTATTGAAGACACAGTACTGATGTGTTACAGAAAATTGAAGATCGAACATTTTCCTCAAAGTTTGCTTCATTTTTCCTAGGAAAACCCTTAAAAAGTCGAAAAATGATCAAATTTGGACTAATTTCCCTAAAAATTTGAAAATGTGATTCAAATAAATTTCTGTTCCATGTTCCCAGGTCCAGTGCAAACTTTATCAGCACTGGAATTGAGTCATGATTTTTATGCACGTCCAAGGGGCATAACTGAGGCAGGACAAAATTTACTCTGTGATCCTGATCACTATGTTGACTAGCCTAGCCATCGATCTGTATATAACCGTTTGCAGCACTGACCATGCTGAACAGGATGATATTGATGATATAAGCTATTAAGAAGGCAAGAAGAATTAAGTTGTAGCATTAAACGGACAGTCTACCTTGTTATAAAATAAGACTGCATGGGGCTATTTCTATGAAACTGTGGAGTCTGAAGTCTTCCCTTCATGATTAGAAGATGGTTTGATGAGATATATTTCTGTGTACCAGGCTGTAGCCCAGGTTGGGATAGCCATCAGCTGTTTAACAAGGGACACCAATCCAATGGCTGCTTGTCGACAGCTGGAGAGTAATGCCATCTGGGGGCACAAATTGAGTAAATTCAAGGTAGGTAACCCAATTGAACCCTTTTCTATGTGCTCAATTGTCAGAGCCTTGCAGTGCTTGCTTTTTCATAAGAATCTGATTCCTGTCGCTCCCGCAAAATGGGAATCTAAAATAATCCAATTCTGTCAAATGTTTGCCATCAGAACAAAAATGTTGAGCGTTATTACAGCCACCTCTGCAGTATTAGTGTGGCTGTAAAGAAACAGACCAGGTGTATGAGTGCCGCCATTTTGGATCTTTATATGTGATGTAGAAGGAAAACATGTTCACACTCCATGTAAGAATCACGAGACAATGCATACAATAGTCAAGTCTGGGGACAACAATGTGTCTAGACTTGAACCTTTCCAGCTGTACAAAGACTCGAACAATAGCCACTTACGTGAAGTATCCACCGGAAAAAATGACCACACTCAGGGCTGAAACTTGAGAATAATACATAGAATGGATAATGGAAAATCTTGGTTATCAGTGCTTTTGGGCAACGAAGATAAGGGAAATGCATTATTGCAAAACCCCAAAATGCTGATGTCAGCCCCAGAAATCCACAGGTATTCTTATCTACTGTGTTTGCTGCAGTTGACGGACAATCACTCTAGAAAGCAAAAGATATTGACCATCTTTGATCTAGGAATTTCGGCAAATTCAACCGCTTCTTGAGTCGTCCACATTCTGCTCCAATGAAATGAACTTTTGTCCTACATACTGTCTGTATTCCATTAGTCCCACATGTAGCAACAATGTAACATTTGCTTCAACTGTTATTGGTAAAAATTCATTTAAATTGTCCACCATCGGCGAGGATGCAAATCTCTGTCACCGCATATCACCTCTGCCATTGGTCAAAAATATTATGTGGGAGAGCTAGGATGGTGAAAACATGGCATCTCCTGCATTATATTTTGACTAATGGTGGTACAAGACATGGGAGAATTGGGCCAATGAAATTGCCGGAAATTCTCCTGTCTTCAACTCTTGGATCCTGGGTTTCTTAACCTGTTGACCTTGTTTAAAGGGTGACTTCATGAAGAATAACCTTGACCATTGCAGATAAACTTCAAGGAAGCATTCCAGGCACCATCCAATGAGAAGGCCAAACTACTACCCATTATGGCCCAGTGTGAGGCTGTAGACATAGCACTGATTAAGGAATTCTGCAGGTCGGCCACAATTTTTTTTTATTTACTTCCTAATTCATTGAACTATTTATAATATATAGTGAAACTTTTTTAAACCAACAACTGTATAACTGGACACACCTGTTATCATTGTCATAGCACTTACTGTCTACTTTTATTGTTTAAATATGATTATATCAGCAAGAATACCTGTGTAAACTCTTATAACTTATATTTAGTCCCAAGCAGACCTGCTAAAGACCAACCTCACCATACTCCATGGCTTTGGTTGTTTTCTGTGCCATGGCAGCTTATCTCATTGTTCTGAATTTATACTTCATTTGTCCTTTCTTGACAAATTTTCTGTTCCAGAAATTGACTTAGGGCTCAACTATTTGTTGTTATATGTCAGCACACATTTGGTCATTACTTGGGACTACTTCAACATCTGGTTGATCATATAAATATATTGATTGTCCACAGTACTTTCAAGATTGAGGAAGATGAGGGGTTATTCATTTACCTGGACCACCTCTTACTTCAGCCTCCACCAGCCACCACAGACCCTGACACACGACGACAGCATGACCTCCGTCTGAACCGAGCACAGGCCGCCATACAGGATATACAGTTTAAGGATGGCTTATTGGATAGACTTAACAACATGTTAGAACAGGTCACAAACTCATCTTCCTCTCTTATTCATGGAGATAGTCATGGACCATGCATACAATTAAAATGTGTTTTATAAACTACATGGTTCTTACTGGAAAACGGAAATCGAGTGAATGAATTTGATAAGGATAGGTGTTTGAATTCCAAATTTGCATTTCATCTCACATGACTGGATTTTGACATTCTCATTATTTCTGAAATGGGGTAGGAAAACTTGCAGATCAATTACCTTGGGGCCATGTGAAGCCTGATCATTTCTGATCTGATTAAAACTTTTTTTTTTTTGCTCTCCAATTTGCATATGTTGCTGTAGTAAGATGAAACCGCAGCTTTCATTGACATGAGCATCAACTCATCTTGATCTTCATAATGGCTTTATGAGGAAATCAAGGTGGGGCATTTTTGTTGGTGCAGCCGAATCAGACTTCACGCTGGTGGGATATCCATTGATGTTGCCGCCCTCTAGCCAGTGCAGTGCCATAGTATGAGTTAGATATATGGACTGGTCTTTGCTAATGGTCCGTGATGTCATAATGCTATTAAATATTCATAACAATGCTGCACTGAATACCAAATTCAATTGAGTAAGTAATATCCTTAAGCGACATATATAACTGGGAAGCATTAATGCCTCCTGTCTTTGTCACTTGTTTCTTCTTCCACTTCTTTTTCTCACATTTCTTTTCCGTTGGATAAATTTTGAATGCCTTTGTCAATAAACTTCACAGTGGTGCATATTTCTCATGTCTAGGGGAAGACACCTATTAGATTTCAGCTCTGTCCGAAAGTGGGTTTTTATCTACAATTTCCCTTAATGTGCAAATTTACTTTTATTCAATCTTTTCCGTCGGATAACGTCCGAATGCCTTTGTCAGTCAATCAACTCCAAATTTGTTGTTCATATTTCCCCTGTTTTTGTTCATATTTCCCCTGTTTTAGGGGAAGACACCTATGGTTTTTACCCCTCGGGCAGATTCTGCCCGTGCGGTATTGTCGTTGCCTCCGTCGTCTGTCCGTCCGTCCGTCCGTCTGTCCGTCTGTCCATCATATCATTGTAAACACATTATCTCAAAAAGTCCTTCACTTACAACAATGAAACTTCATACAGTTGTTTAATACAACCAGTACCAGAAGCCTATTGAAAGTCGGTGCCATTGGATGTGTTTTTCAGGAGTTATGCCCCTTTATACATGTCTGGCTGTTTTTGTCGGGTTTACCAAGGGTACATGTGTAGTTTTGATCTCCTGCCCGGAGACTGTTCTCATTTGATGCCCCTTACAGCATTCATAAAAAATACCGTACTTCTGTCTGACAGTCATACACATGTGCAATGCACGGTAGCTTGTGCATTGAACGTGATAATTGGTACATTATCGCAGTAAATTTTATCTTTACAATTTCCTTTAAAATTTGCCTTTCCAATCTGTTTTATCCGGTATCATTTGTTACGGCGGGAAGGGTGCGCCGTAGTCATTCTCCAGGCGTAACCACGTAGCGAGTTTTTGTGGATACAAATTATGTATGCGTATCCACATTTTAAAATCACCGAAAACAAGAAATTTCCAAATTGTGGATACACATGATTTTTTGGTGATGTATCCACATTTTACTTCCACCTTACTTGATCAATTATCAGCATGAG